>PVLD010026358.1:0-22282 GCA_004027595.1 Dinomys branickii | reverse complement strand
TGACTAAATTTGCATGTCTGTATATGGGTCCACACATCTACAATTCGAAGATATCAATGGATAAAGCAACAACTACTGTTGAGACCATATCACCTTGTCTATAGATTAGTTGTGATTGTACTATTTTCTATGATAATGGGTGTCTGTTTGTCAATATGTTTTTGTACTTTTATGTTTCTAAAATAAAAAAATAAAAAAAATATAATATGATATATAGGAGATCTTTGACTCGCAATGGTTTGATCAAGATTGTTTTACTTTATGCTTGTGCAAAAGTGATGGGAATTCTTTAGAAACCATGTTCCAAGTTTTGAACATCAGTGTTTCCCAGGACTAGCAAGATACTGCTGCTGGGTAGCAGCAGTGAACCAGAGTTTCCAGTTAGCTGTGTGATAATAAGGGTAAACAACTGCCACCCTACAAATACTCTGTTGCTAAGCTAGGATGTAGGTTGGGTATGTTAAGCATATCTTCCTCTGATGGTATTTTCAACTTACAATGGGCTTATTGGAATGTTGCCCCATCGTAAGTCAAGGAGCATCTGTATATAAGCATAATCTTGAGCCTTTCTGTAATGTATGGTACAGAGATGAAATACACTATAGAAACAAAACCTGCAGGATTCTTCATTCTTAGTTTGTGCAGTAACTGTTGCTATAGCAACATTAAATCCCCAGCAGAATTCCTGGAAGTTAAAGATTTGCCTGCAGACTTGTTTCCAGATGCTGACTTACTTGCTTGTTAAATAAAACTTGGCATTTATCATATGGGAGATTTTATTTCAAAACACACTAAGATAACTACCTGGGATGTCTAGTGCCGTGCTCACACCAGGGAGAAGAGTATTATGCAGTAAGAAGGACTAGTCTAATAGGTGTTTCAGGATTTTAGATACAGTGCCTTGCAGCCTGATCATTTTCCTCTTCCCCCATCAACACTTCCCATAAAGAAGTAGCTCTAAAATGGGATTAATATTCAATGCACTGATGGCGGGAAATCCCTTTGTTAATAAAATTGTTCATCCATGTTAAGCAGGTTAAGTCCTTCTTGATCCCAGTGAGAAAATCACATTTTCCTGCAGGCATGTTAGGGCTTCTCTTTAAAAGTAATTTCCCCCTAGTAATTATACAACAGTTTGCAGAAAGCAGAATAATTAGGAAGGAGCTAAGTGAGTTCTTTAAAACTGTCTAAAGTGTTCTTGTTTCTCTTCTTCTAATCCTCCTCAACTAAGCCGAAAGCTTTTAAAAAGAATCCCCTTAAATAGAGAATATGTGACAATCACATTGGAACTCTTCCTCTGGTCTTAGTTTAAGAAAGGATTTTAATCATGATGAGTTCACTAACAGGCCATCTGTGTCGTTTTGCTTACCGCTGCCACTGCCCACATCTCTACCTTCCTTTTATCTGTTGCTTTACTTTATTAGACTCTTTCTACCACTTTGGGAGAAATCCGGCTTATCTCTACGTGGCATTTTGTCCTCAGACTGAGATGACTTCCGGCCTTGACAGCTGCTGCTCATTAATCACAAAATCTCCAACTCTTACTAAGCATCTACTAAATACAGGAGAAGGTAGTATCTCAGGAGGGAGTCCCACTCCTTAGGCATAAGCTGTTCATAGTGAATTCTTTCCCAAGAGGCAAAGAAAGACAAAGGAGAAACTTCAGAATGGAAATATTTGACAGGTACCACCTTGGCCAGGAAACTAAGGTCAACATCAGCAGTCATAAGTCATGCTGATAGTTTGTACCTTCGGTATGATGTGCTTAAAAACAGTACTTTGGCTCAACATGTTGCTACGCAGTACAAAGCTGATCTGTCTGCCAGGGCTTTAGGTTCTGGGACTGCCTTTCCTCACTGCTCCTGCACTTTGGAGCCATTATCAAATAAAATAAGGGTTACTTAAACTCAAGCACTGCTCTATCATGAGAGTCAATCTGATATTTGGAGAGGTACCAAGGGAATAATGAATGAGTGGAGGATAAAGCACAGATGTGCTGGACAAAGGGATGATTCACATTCCTGGCAGTGTAGATGTTACTGGGCTCAGTTAAAACTCATCACAGCACAAGATTTCCCCACACTACTCAAGCAGGGCAACCTAAAATTTATGGATGGTTCACTTTGGAAATTTTCCATTTGGTGTTTTCAGACCAGCCTGGGAGTTGAGTAACTGAACCTGTGGGAAATGACACCACAGGTAAGGGGAGACAGCTAATTATAACAGTGTCCTCTTTCACTTTCCCAAGTGTCCCAGCTTGAGTGGTGACTTGTGCAGCCATCACCTCTATAACACAGAGTGTGCCGTCACTTCTAAGCTAAAACCCCCCGAGACTGTGCCAACTGCTGTCCTAATATGCCGGTGACAGCTGGGCCTCCTGTTCCTAGAGCTTTGATAGTGTGAGTTCATTTGGGAAATAAAAAGTGGTTGTGAAAGAAATCATGATTTTCAGAAGTATAGTATTTTTATTCATTCATTCCATGTGGGTAATCATTGTACAACTTTGACAAATTTCTAATACATTTCTTTGGCATTCAAATAATATGACTATTGCAAAACAAACAAAAAACCTATGCTTTTAAAATGAAACATACTGTTTGACCATCACCTAAGTTCCAAAAGCTAGAGAGTTGCCCGTAAAAAGTGACAGATGGTGTCTTCCTCAATGAGGACAGTCAGCAAGGTCTCCTGTGATGCCCCACTGAGAATCAGACATCAATAGCTAATCTGTTGGAACAGGGCCTGGAGCAAGGAACGCTGTAATTCAATTCCAATTTTCTTGTTGGTGGAAACTTTTGCAGTTTTCACCCTTCATGCACATTTTCAACTTCCTTTTACATCTGATATAACTTGCAATAATCCGAGTGTACAACATTTAACGAGATCAGGCACATTCAGGGTGGTATGGCCTTAGACCGAGTGTACAATATTTGAGAGTTTGCCCTGTCGCCTGTGACGTTACTTTTAAACTCTTCCAAGGTTCTTTACATTTCTCTTCTATTTGCATCATTTTTCTTAGTGGTTCTATCCACTTGTTTATCATCTGTGAGATCAATACAGTCCCTGGAGAATATGGAGTCTCATGTCCAAAAATTTGTAAGCTAGGAATAAGCTATTGGCTCAACTATTTTCTTTTTCTGAGAAAGTGTAAGATTTATTGCAAAGTTCTCTTCTCCTGTGGTCACAGATTTGTAGCAGCCTCCATGAAATCCAAATATGCACTTGAGAAGACTATTATACCTGTAAGCCCAGCTACTCAGGAGGCTGAGGTATGTGGATTGAAAGTTCAAGGAAAGTGCCAGCAACTTAGCAAGACACTCTCAGAATTTTAAGAAGGGGCTATGGATATAGCTCAGTGGTAGAGTCCTTGCCTATCATGCACAGGCCCTAGACTAATTGCTCAGTAAGCAAATAAATGAATTGAAAATAAAAATGTAAATAAAAAAAACAATATGCACTCCATTCTAAGTCTCAACCAAAGCTGTTACTAAAATATGGTCTTTTGTCTGACAAAGGTTGCTACTGTTGTCTGTGGCCAAACCAATTGCAAAATATAGAATAAACCAAGTCCTGAGGGTGGATAATGGTGATCTTTGCACAAATATGCCCCAAACTGTTCATGTTCAATTGTTAAAGTGGTAACTTTTCTGTAATATATAACATATGTGGAACACACTAATTTGGAAGCATGGGTGAACAAGGACCACAAGTGTGCATGTAGATGTGAGTGTGTGTGTGTGTGTGCACGTGCACATGTATATAGATGTGACAGGGTTTGGCTGAGAAAAACAGCTGAGAGAGAAGAACCGTGGTTTCACACGTTCTCAATTCCATGTTTTATTTTCTTTAAATATGTTAGATATAACTAATTTCTACATTCCATACCTGATAATTCCATCACCTGAGCTTATGGAGAAGCGATGTGGTCTTTTCCTGCTACTTTTTTCTGGTAATAGTAACTTGCTTACACACACTTGTAATTTTGGATCGTGAGCACAAGTTTAACTGAGCTTATGTGAACAGTGAAGTTGGGATTGAAAGTTTATCCCTTCAGAAAGGATCTTTGTTTCCTACTGTGATGAATGCCTTAGAGTACTAGAAACCCTCACTTTATATGAATTTTTCCTTGGACTTTCCAAGGTTACACAAGTAATATAAGTGTAAGTCGAAGTGCATGTGCTAGCAGCACGTGATCACTACTTTCAATAGAGTATTTTTGTTCACTTAGAACCTTGGTCAGGACAGACACATTTATTTTTCATTTCCTGTTGTGGAGCAAATATTTTCTAGCACACTTCTTCACGAGTGTTCGCCTTTACTGGCCCTAGTGCCTAGGAGCCATTCTCAGTCATGCCTCTCTCACTGTTTACGGGGCTGAACTTACATTTTTTGTCTTGGCACAGGCATTAAGGCCACACTTGGCAAGTAAGTGTCCTTGTTTTGGGCGTCCAAGGGTTTCTCTTACTTTTCTTTAGTCTCACCTCTGTATTTGATAATGTGTTTATTACATATTATCCAACTTTTCCAAGCTGTTAAATGTAAAGTCTTCCAAATTACTGCCTATTGTAGGTAATAGAGGTTAATAATGCAATCAGAACAGCTTAGGAGTTTTTTTTTTTATTGCTGCCTTTGAAGAGTTTACAACCTTTTGGAGCATTTGTTTGGAAATATCTTTAGGAAGTTATGAAGAAATGTTTTCAAAAATTTACCTCCTCCAGATAAACCTCGGTTACAACAGACGTGTGTTTTATTGTTCCTCCACAGTCCAGTGTTATAGACATGAACACTCTTACCATTACCTGGGCTAAATTGACACAAAATCTGACTGAACAGCAAGAATTTAGTGAAGTATTTCTGGAAGTTGGAGCAAGAAAACTACCCAAGAATAATGGAAGAAAGACTTTCAAATATCACTCAGACCGGGATTTATGAACTTCCCAGCCAATGCTAGGGAATCCTGTAGAAACATCACATTACTGGGAAAGACATCTAAGAAGCAGGGTCTTTCCCAGAGGGGCTACCTGACCAGTAATCTCAGAATCATTTCAAAGTTTGTTTGAAAAAGAAGATTTGTGAGTTCTACTCACAGATATTCTAATTCAGTAATCAGAGACAGAATCTGGAAAATCTGTATTTTAACTAGCACCCCTGGTGACCCTTAAGTATATTGAAGCAGAAGAAGCTTTAGAGTAGAGTGTACTTGTATTGGAAAAGAATGTGTTGCCATAATTTCAGGAGCCCCACTGATTTACACAGTGGGAATATGAAAGCCCCCCAAAATTTGTTCCAGCCTTTGAGATTAAAGTTTCTAGGATTCTGTTGTGTTAAACTGTAAACATTGAGCCATGATGGAGACAGACAGAAACAGAGACAAGGACAGGCAGACAGACAGACAGGCTTCTGTAGTTAGTTCAATGGCCTTGATCCAAACACAAGCCTGTCTGGACTCCCATAACATCATACTTGGCCACATTCAGATGCAAAATGCCTAATGAGAGTCAGAGGACAAGATCTGGGACCCTAAGAGAAGAGCCTCTGAAACTAGAGTAAAACAGCAATTTCACCCTAGCTCCTTCTGGGAGAGAATCCTTCCCAGTTGTAATATAGTGAGGGATTCTAACTAGAGCTTGAATTACTATATCTAAAGCCTCCCTTGTTCCTTTAGAGAAAGTTATGATCCAAACCCCAGATGTATGTGGAGCCAGACCTTCTACCTTCAGCGGGTTACTACTTCCAGCCATGTATTACTGACTGTCTGTTGTGTATGCCATCATTCACTTTACTGTTTCTTAACTATAAACATTTCTTCCCGTCATGTGGGTGTTTTCTTTCTCCCTAAATTAAGTCTTTAGAAACCCAAGATAAAGGAATATCTTTTGGAAAGTTCATACAAGGACACCAACATCACAATCCTACTGCCCAGAGCAGGTACACGGCCCATCTACTCACACAGAGACTAAACATGGATGCCTGGCGGACCAACAGGACCAAAGCATTACATAACATCTGGTGTGTGTACGTGCACATGGGTGGCTTGTTGAGAGTGGGACATAATCAATAGGACTGGGCTCAGAAAAATAACCACAAGTGCAATGGTCCTTTAAAGAATGCCATTAAGATAAAATATTTTAAGCAATCTCATACACTTGGAATGGTTGGAGGGGGGAAAATGAGAGGAATTTCAAATGAAGAACTTTGCTGTAATTGTTGCTTTAAGCACCATTTTTGGTTTACAAATTACATGCCATTTTACAGACAACTAAAGAAATATGATCCAACTGTATTATCCTGTTACCCCATGTTTTAACATTTCCATATGGTTAACATCAGTCGGGTGGTTTCTCTAGAAACAATTAAGTCTTGCCAGACACTCGAGAGGGAAGCATGCGAGCTTCGTGATTTCTGCTTGCTTGTGACATTTCATCCCCTCCCCCAACTTTTTAGCCTTTAACAAATTACTCAGCCGGCTCTAGAAGGATCCCTCAAAGGCTGGGAAATGACAACCCTTGTCTGAGACGTCCTTTCTCACCACAACCCAAACTGGGCCTTTAGGCAAGCAGCAATGCAGAAAGATCTGTTTTCTTTCTATGGCACCCAAATGACCGAGTTAGGAAGTGAACCCAGTAGGAAAACCTTTTGGTGCAGGCCTCGCAATGCAGTGTACTCTTTAAGGTAAAAGAATTGACAGTGGATCCATAGAACGTGTGTTCATGTTGGAGGTTGTGTGAAGATATGAGCTGTGACCAAAAATGACAATGAATATCTAAAATTTTTTAAATGTTTTACAGTTAGAGATGCCTGGCTATTAATTCCCCTCAAAATTCTCCACTTCAAACACAACTAACCCACTGTTCTTGTCACTTTCTGAAGCACTTCGGGAAGTCCTCTCTTGTGCCTTTAGGTGGCTGTTGTGACTGACTTCACGCCTTGAATAGATTCACAATGTTTCCCTTTATGGTTGTTTTGACTTTGCGGAAGAGGCAGAAGTTGCTCAGGGCCAGATTTGGTGAGTACGGTGGGTGAGGGCGCACTGTAACGTTTTCGCAAGTCCACCTTCCTGTTGGACGGCACTCAGCAGCAGAATTCCTCTATGTTTTTGGTCGTATATCCTAAAGACTCTTACAAAAGAAGACTCTCAGAACTGCTACAGAAAGCGGCAAGAATGCTGAGATAAATGTGCTCCAAGCAAGGGGGAGTGCATTTTGAGGGGACTTAATGTGACTTTTAGTATAATATTTTTAAAAGTTCAAGCACACATCTTATTTTACAATCTGCACTTATAGGCTAGGTCTAGAATCAGTAATATCCACTCCTAAGTCTTAGTGGCTTCTGATCACGAAGTTTCATTTATCATTCATGTTGTAACCCAGCTAATTGCCAAAGTCATCATCCTGAGCCTCAGGTTAACAGAGAAGGAGACGTCTGGAAAGTTGTTCATCAACATGGCGGATGGGCAAGAGAAAGTACCAGAATTGTTACATAAATCATCTTATTTAACCTCTTAGCTTTGCAACAAGATAGGTAGTAAATCCCCATTTGATAGAAGAGGATGTAAGTTTACAGTAGTTTAATAACATGTTCAAAGTTACCACCCAGGGAATGGCAAAGAGAGAGCTCAGTTCTACATCTGTGTGAGTGCCGCAGCAGACCCTAAAGTGGCCTGGAGTAATCCTGGTGTTCGTGTTTCTGTGTAATCCCCTCCCCTTGAGTGTGTCCTGGACCTAGTAACTTTCTTATGCTGTGTGGCACATGGCAAGGGGAATGGAATATTTTCTCTGGGGTTAGTTACAAGCCATAGTAACAGCTCTGCTTGGTGCTACCTCTGATAAAAGAAGTTACTGTGGTGGGTACATGCCTGTGTCAAGGAACTGAGGGCAATCTCTGAATCCGGCCAACAACCAGATCAGTCTGTTAGAGAAGGAGACCCCAATCTTCTGAACACCTGGATTGTAGCCTCCTCAGAGAGTCTGAGGTAGATGACACATCTAAACCATGCAAAATTCCCAGTACACAGAAACTATAAAATAACAACTGTGTGTTGTTTTAAACCTCTAAGTTTGTGGAAATTTGTAGTGCAGCTGTGGGTAATATATGGACTACAGAGACTAGCTCTTCCCTCTGCATGAGTTATGCTCTTGTTCATATAGTGTACACCCACTGTTCTCCATACCATAGTCCTTGCTTTGTTTGGTCACATCCAGACACATGGTCTCCCAAGCTAGAACCTTGCAGGTCATCCTAGATGCCATCCACTCCCTCATTATTGAAGACAAAAAGGTGCCAAATGTTATGGGCATTAAGTATACAACGCTCCCTTCTGGGTATTTCCCCAGAAGGTCTGAAAACATCAGATCACAGTGATATATGTGCACACATGTTTATAGCAGTGCAATTTGTCATAGCTAAATCATGGAAGCAACACAAATGTCCATCCACTGAGGAATGGATAAAAAAGTGGCATTTTTATATAATGGAATATTACTCAGCTATAAAGAAAGATAAACTCAAGGCTTTTATAGGTAAATGGTCACGACTAGAGACCATACTCATAAGTGAAATAAATCAGGCCTGCCTGTGTAAGCAACGTATTGTCTCACTAGTGTAAGAACTTGAAAGAGTGAATAAAAATTAGGAGATTTGATAGACATTGTGAAATGAAAGGAAACTGCTCAAAAGTAAAGAGCAACTGGGAGGTGGGAAAAGAGAGAAGAAAGAAGGGGAAAACTATGTATATGTATATACAGGATAGCTAACATAGTTGTACTACTGACATATCACTTTATTGAAAGGAACAGTTAGCGATTAATTATTCAACCAATCTTTCATGTCTATATTTGCTTTCCTGAGTAATCACTTTGAAGTTATCAATATGTAATACAGCAACCAATGTTAGTTTCCTGTGACCTTGTCTGTAATTTAGTATTGCTTGTATTGTTCTTGTGCTATTTTGTAAATGGATGTCTTTATTATAATGTTTTTGTTCTTTTATTTTTAAAATTAAAAAATGCAAAAATAAAAAAGAGAGTATACAGCTCATTCTCCATTGTTGCCTCTCTTTCCAGACCCACTGTCATGTGTCCTTGCTTGGCCTTGAGACCTTTCCCCAAGAATTCTATACCTCTGGATCTGTAGGGTCCTGGGGAAGAATCACAGCCAATTGGTGTCTGAATGTGATTATAAGTACCAGGCAAGGGACAAAAGGGCTTATGGGATATTAGAAAATAGACGAGAAAGGCAGGAGCAAGCCAGGAAGCTATTTAATCAGAAGCTAGTTTCTGATGCCCCATCACTCCATGCGAAGGAAACTGAGGTGTTCAGTAGAAGAGACTGATGGAAATACTGATCCTTTCTGATGAAATCAACAAGCACAGTTTCATGAGACATTTGATGTTTGGTCTTTGGTCTGCTCTCAACAAGTTTTTAGAAATGCTGTCTGATGGTGAATCGAGGCCCACAAGGGAAGCTGTGGAGGAGCCAGAAAGCATGGGCTGTTTTGTGTATGTGGGGTGTGTGTGTGTGTGTGTGAGCATACGTTGTCCTTTGAAACTGAGGAAACCTAACCAACAGGTAACCCTTGGGGACAGGGTAACTAACTGTATTTCTGTTGCTTTCTGCCATAGAACTGGTTTCCTTCCCACCCTAACCCTCTTATCTGCTTTCAGTCTGTGTTTCTTCACTTCAGAGTCCGAATCCCCCTGTCCGCTCTCAACCACGGTTTTCGCCCACTTCCTCCACTCCCGACGTCCTCGTTCATCGCTTTCGGTGAAGAAAAGCTTCCCTTGCTCTTTCTGCTGTCAGTTCTTCAGTCAACCAGCCCCACCTCGTAGAGAAGCCTCAGGTATTGCTATTGTAGTGGACTGACAGCTAGTGGTCAGCTTGTAGCCCCCAGCTGAGCTGAACGAGCATGGCGCTGGGTGTGGGAGGCCCGCCTGAGGGTTGCCGCCAACAGCACAAGAGGCAGAATGGGAGAAGGAGGAGGAAGGCTCTTTGGAGCTGGTAGAAGATATAAGGAGCTCTTGGTTCTCTTGCAGGAGCTCATCGCGCTGGCTTTCCTGATGGAGTTGGCTGTTTTCATCCTCCGAGAAGGTTGGGACCTTGCTGACACTGAGAATGGCTTTGGTTCACCTTGGGGGAGCTCTGCTCCACACTTTGAGCATTGCTTCCTGGCTCCGGAGGAGAAGGTGGTGCCCTGTTCAGTCTCCCAGAGAAACTTGCTGCGTTGGCTTTCCTGATGGGAACTCAGCTGTCTTCATCATCAGAGGGGCTCGGGACCTCACTGTTGCTGAGGACGGCTATGGTACTTTTCAGGGGAGCTTTGGTTCTTGTTTTGAGTATCGCTTCCTGGCTCCAGTGTAGATCCCTCAACCTGCTAGCACAAATCCTTCGTCCTGCTGGCACAGGCTTTCTAGATTCTACCACTGACCTTTGGACCTTCCCAACACAGATTCGTGAAACAGGCCTGCGTGAGACATTGTTATGGGCTCTAGTTCTTCAGCTGAACTCAAGCAGAACATTATCATGGGATCGAGGCCCTCAGCTGGATCCTTTGGTCTTTAGTGTGTGGACAGATTTCCTGTTCTCTCTTGTATATGATTCTTTGGGTGACTATTATAAATAATCTTATAAAGTGTGTCCTATATGATATTGTTCTCCTTTGCAAAACCCCAAACCAACACAGCTACCTTGTGGCTGCTGTAATGAATACCATGAACTGAGTGGCTCATAAACAATAGAAACAATAAATAATAGTTCTGGGGGCTGGCACTGGCTCCTTGGAACCCTCCTCATCTCCTCCAGCTCCCACTGGTGGCTGTCAGTCCTCGGTGTTCTTTGGCTTGCAACTGCCCCGCCCCAGTCTCTGCTTCTGCCTCCTCTGTCTGTCTTCACATGGCGTTCTCCTCTACTGTGTGTCTGTGCCCGAATCTCCCTCTTACAAGGACACCAGTCATATTGGAATAGGGCTCACCCAACGACCTTGTTTTTACTTGATTACACCAGCAAAGAGCCTGTTTTCGAATAAGATGACTTTCATGGTGCTGGAGATCATTTCAGCCTATGTGGCCAATCCCTATTTCCATCTCTGAGCCCGGTAAAAACAGTCTCCTCAGGAAGCTAAATCAGGAGGAGCAGCCCCTGCAGAGCAAGAAAAGATGCTGAAGATCTTTGGTCAAGAAATTCTGAGGGTGACCTAGAAGGGAAAGACTCTAGGATTTGAGCGAATGTCCTCTTCGCTCGCAGGCATTGCACCCTTTCAGGAAGATCACAGCAGGAGAAAGGGCTGCACAGGAAGCAAGACATTGCCCTGAGAGGGCTACATCAGCATTATTAGCAGCTTCTCAAAAGTGAAGAATTGGGGCTGGGGATATAACTCAGTGGAATAAGTGCTTGCCTGGCAAGCGCAAGGTCCTGAGTTTGATCCCTGGTACTGCCTCCCCCCCAAAAAAAGAATCTTAGGCCCTGCCCCAGACCAACCAAATCTGGATCTTTGGAAATGAGGGGTGGATATCCCACGCTCTCCTGTGGTCCCTGCATAGGCTAAAGCTTGACAGCCGCTGTTCTACATCTTGGGTTCCAGGACACAGCCCATCTTGCCTCTTTAAAGGTCTGAGGGGAGAACTGGCTCCAACAGCATCCCTAAAAAGGTGGACAGGTGCCACTCTCCACTCACATGATGGGGGAATCACTGCCTTTAAAAGTAACTCAATTCATCAGGGAAAAGCAGAGGCAAAACTGCACTTCCTTTGTTGCAAAAATCTGCGTTTCTGAGGTTCCTACCTGATTTTAATGTAACATTTTTTTCCCCATAAGCCACAATGTAAGGTAGTCTCAGCCACTTTCCTCACCACTGCAACAAAACACCCGACACCTCAAATTAGAGAAGGAGAGATTTATTGTGGCTCACAGGTTTAGAAGATTTAGTCTACAGTCAGCTAGCTGCAAGGAGGGAAGGGCTTGATGGAGGACAGCTGCTCCCATCGTGATGGTCAGGAAGCAGAGAGCGAAGGGTGGTCGGGGAAGGTGCCGACCCTTCCAGGTCACGCCCTCAGTCACCTGCCTCTTCATGGAGCTCTGAATTATTAATAGATGAGTATAAGGCCCCCATGATCCAAAAGCCCCACCTCTGAGTGCATGAGCCTTGGACGGACATTCTGTATCTAAACTGTAACAAAGGTATCCGCAAACAGCTGGCATGTCTTGAATTTTTCCTCCAAAACCTACCCTCTAGAGTTATGGTTTTTAATGTATGTGAGGGAGGTATGAATTAAGAAGGTATAATAGAATTGAGAGGGGGATAGGAGGGTGTGAATGTATCCCCCAAAGTTTCATGTTGGCATCTCAGTTCCCCAAGTGGGAGCTGGGGTTGGATCCTGTGGAAGGACCATTGTGAACATGAGTAAATGACTGATTTTCTCATAGAAATGCAATGCCTCTCTCCAGAGTTTGACCCCTTATTCTTTTACCTCATGGACCCATTGTCCTTCTGCATTTTTGCATATGACCTTCACCTGAGGTTAAAAATATGCCAGTGCCATGCTCTTGGACTTCTCAGCCTCTGGAGATATGAATCAATAGGCCTCTTTTGTTTGTGAATTACCAGTCTTGGGGATTCCATTATAACAACAGAAAACAGACTAAGACAAGGGCATTGTTTAGAATCAAAGACATTTATTTGAAACGCAAATGATGTTACAGGAGAACGTGAGAGGGTTTTTTTTTTTTTCTTTTTTAATGCTTATCACAAAGAACCGTAGGTTACAAATGACCTCATAGTTCAGTAACAGCAAGGGCAAGGATTCATCACTCCACTCCTCCCAGATCTCTGCTTGCAGAGGAAAAACAACCCCAGACTTATTCAAGAGCAAGCTGATAACCAAAGTGCTACGCCAGAGAGGGGGAGAGGTCTGACTTCAAGGGGTCTCGGTAAATCCCATCCAGCCACTCACCCCAGAAAGCAAAGGGGAAAAGTGAGGATGAAAGGAAGGGAAGCGATCTATTCAATATAGCTATACTGGGAAGACAAGGAAAATCAGGCATCTCAGCCTCGTTTCTGGCAGGTCTATAAGAGCTCTAAATTATATAGGAAAGGGACATAAGAACTATGCAAAATTAAGCAGTCCTGGTCCAAGTGTGGTCTGGTTGGTAATTATCTCAGGATGGGTCAGGTAGGACCTTGGTGTGGTAAGACAGTCATCACTACCTAAAGGGTAGTTTCAACTCTTGTCACAAGATATTTACCCATCAGATTTCTTGTTCCTGGAAACCAAGGTGACTGCAGCAGAGAGAGTCAGAGAAAGGACAAGTCATAAAGGAAGTAGAGATGGTCAGAAAAGGCCAAGGTTTTAATCTTGCTTTTAGTTACTCTTTGCATATTAGTGCAGGCCTAAGTGAAAAGTCAGGTGTTTTTAGCAAAAGAAGCTTCTAAGTTTTTGTTGTATTATCTACAAAAACAAAAGAATATTGGAAGGAAATTTGTGGAAGATTTTGAAATTGGCAAAAGACATTCCTGGATGTGCATTCAATAGAGCAATGCAGGAGTCATCAAATTCAAAACGGGTATGTGCCTTTGTCTTTGATTAGGCTATTTACAGCTCTATAAATAGATAGACATTAACTTGTAGAAAATGGACAGTAACACAAATAGCGCTTGTTTGTAGAAATGCACGTTATATCTAGTGGAATGCGTTTGGTTTTTATGCTTTAATAGTCTTCCACTTATTCATAAAATCATGTCGACCTTCCTTATCTACCTATGTATCTGTGATCATTTGAATTCTCCTTTGAACAGGTTATAACATCTTCCTGATTCCCTTGTTAATTACTAAGCTAAATAAAATCTCTTGACAGATTTATTTTTTATTTAGGTGAGAGTAACAATTGTACCTTATTTTGGAAATCATCCTTTAACCATATAATTTCTTTATAATTCACCAATATCTCTATCTGTCTTTTGCTGTTATCACCTGTACTTCTTTTATATTGTCCACATTTTGTAGGTACCGAAGCACCTAAAACTTCAATGCTATCACCATAATAACATGGAAACCAGGCTCCATCAGCTCAGAATCTTAGAAAAGTCCTTTGACCACTCTGTTCCTTAGTCTCCTCATATTTAAACTGAGATTTTGTAGTGACCAAATGAATTATACAAACAAAGCATTTAGAAAAGTGTGTATAACACAGAAAAAAGGCTGCTAGTCTATACCCATCAAGTGGCAAGGGCAAAGACAATTCCTTTCTCCCCCTGGGGCCTCTTGCTCCTTACAAGTCCTGAGACCACTTCTAGCTCCTATGTTGCTCCTGACAGTGAAAACCAATTTCCAATTTAGGACACTTTGGGGATCGCTATTTTCTAATTTTCTCCTCTGTCAGGATATTACTATCAAGTGAGGATTTATATAGCAATTTTCATCTTAGGCAGCTCAATTTTTTAAAAACAGAATGAATATATCAAAACACTACTCACCATCCTAATAGCCCTTTAGACGGATCAGATGCATTTACTGCATTCACTTATTCCGAACATTTCATTCTAGCAGCCTTCAGAAGCCTCTGCTAAAGCTAGGAAGAATCACAAGGTGACCCAGCAAAACTGGAAACACCATGCTCTCTTTTAGGTAAAAGAATTAGGGAATGCAGAGGAATGGTGGTCTTTGGATAACGGAAAGAACATTTATTTTAATTACCTCAGCCCATCCTTTGTCCACAAAACTCCTTCAGAACTGACCTGCTCAATTCAAATTTCCAACAGACGTTATCCCTGGAATAACCTCTGGTCCCAATGTGCAGTCAGGATGGACTTGATTTTGTTGCTATAACAAACAACCCTCCCCAAAATCTCAGTACTTTGAAATAATTATAGTATATTTCCGCTTCAGGCCACAAGTCCACTATGTATTGGCAGTAACATCTGTGCGCTCCATAGCATAGCCATCTAAAACTCAAGCTGATGTCTGCAGATGGCAGCCAAACAAACAGAATGTGGGAGATTGTAAAGCAAAGATGACCAACCTCACCACTGATATTAATCATAGTCCCATCACTGAGACAGAATACCTGATACCTACTTAAAGAAGAACGGGTTTGTTTTGGTTCATAGTTTCAAGGGATGTCGTCAGTGGTCAGCCAGCTCTGGGGCAGAGACAGCAAAGCAGAATAGTATGGTAGAGAGAAGCTGTCACCGCTTGGTAGACACCAAGCTGTCACCGTGGACAAGAATATACCCTCCCAAGTCATCACCCCACTCACCAGCCCCTTCCCGCCAGGCCTCACCTCTGAACGTGAGAGTTGGGGGGGACATTTTGGATCTCAGTATAGCATTCTTTTTTGGGCCCCCAGAAGGCTCATGCCCATCTCGTTATATAAAATGCATTTAGTACATCACTAAGAAAGTCTTAACAGTTTCAACATTTCTGAAATATCCAAGTCCAAAGTCTCCTCTAAGACTGAAAGCAGACTCTTAGCTGGTTCATTTGTAAAAAATCAGTAAGAAAGTTATGTGCTTCTGCACGGGGTAAACATCTCATTCCAAGAGGAAGAATGTGGGAATAGTCAGAAATTGAACCGAAGCAAGGTTGAAACCCAGCAGGGTAAACAGTCAATTTTGTAGCTCCTTGTTCAGCACTCAGGGTAGAATGTAGCAAGATGTGAACTCCAAGAGGTTTGGGGGTTAGTGGCAGCCCTCAAGATTTCTCACTTAGGGTGACTCCATTCACTGCCCGTGGGTTTCCTCAACAGACATTCTTCATCCCTCACATCTCCAACTTCCTGAGGTCTCCACTGCACTTTTGGCTTCACTCTCACAGCTTCATGCACTGTCCTCTGAGAGGCACACTACCTGGATTCTCAGGCCTTTTTAAAAATCTTGGTGGAAACCTCCATGACTCCATGACTTTTGCATTCTGCGATCTGTAAAACCAGCACCACATGGATGATGCTAAGGTCTGCTTCCAGCCCAAGCAGCAGCCAAGTTCCCTTGTATCACGGCTGCAGAGGCCTCTGAGTCCCTGAATGGCTGAGCACTGTGAAATGAATCTGACATGAGACTTTGGGGCACATGACTATAATGTTTCTGTCACCTTTTATTAACCAGAACATGTACCGTGGCCATACTTGAAGTGTAGGGGAATCACTCCTCCCGGTGTACTAAAGTGAAGGATTGCTGAACAGCAGATACGCAGAACATATTAACATTTACTACACCAGTTATTATTCCCAAACTTTGACAGCTTTGCCACGTTTGTTCTGATACATTAACCTCACCATAATCATTTGGAACATGATGGACTTCAATTTCCAACTTGGCCTTTCTTCCAACTTGGCAACCTTGCTAATAGTATCTGAAATCTGTAGGTGGAAACTAAGCTTCTCGATGGTACAAATGTGTTCCCTCAGACTTATGACTGTCTCTAAAATGATGCCTTTCGTGTTGTCAAAAGTAAACTTGTTTTTCCTCCCATTTTCTCTCTCTTCCAGCCCCCACCTGGGTCTAATTGTAAAATACATCCGCATGTATAAAATGCTCATTATGTAAATGTATCAGGGTCCATATCCATCAACAGATAATTAAGAAGCCTGTATACATATTTATGAGTTAGCTTAATATTGCCTTAATGAGGAGGTTTACTAGAAATACCAAATCAGGAGGCAAAAAGAAAAATGATCACAACAGAGATGAGCACAAGTTTCCAGCAGTTCTTAGTAGTTCTGAGCTGTTGGAACATTCAAAAGCCTGTCAGAACTCAGACTTCCTATTAGTTTACTGTAAATGGTAAGAAGAAGCTAGGGAAGAAAGTGGATAATGTCACTCAAGACTTCTCTGAGTTATGCTTTTTTTTGTTTTTAAACAGAAGCAAGGTTATGCTTTTTTTATTTTAAACAGAGTATTTTCAAGGAGCCAACAGCTCTTGTTTCCCCCACCTGTAAAAGCAAGATCACTATGAGATATGATCAAAAGTCTGATATGGCAGCTGCTGACTGATGCCAAAAACGCTGAGGAGGAAAGGAGGTGCATGGTACCTCTGAGCAAACTGGGAAACGGTGCTTCCTAGCAGAGGAAGAAAATGTGTGTCTCCTAGCAGGAAAGCCCCACAGATGCTTGGTTTGGTGTGAAAGTGATTTGTAGAGGCCTGAACACTGTTTGTCTCAGGAAAATGAAGACAAATTAGTGTAGCATGGCTAGAATAGTCTTCACTTCCACTGCCAATCAGGTATCTTGGTACAGTGCACAGTGGCAGCACTTTATAGAAAAGCCTTGGGCTGGTCTCGGTCTAGAGGAACAGAGAGCCCATCCTCACTCTGTCTCCCTTATGTTTATCCATGTGTCTGCTCAACTGTCTTTGTGGCCTTTCTATTAAATCTCTATTTCTCTGTCTCTCTGCCTCTGCCTCTCTCTGTCTCTCTCTCCCTTATCCCTGGTGCCACCAAATTACAAAGAAAACTGGGAAGTCTAGGCTTGCTGGGTGACAAGAAGAAAAGGACACTGGGTTTGTTCATCACACGGTCTTGTCTTTGTCACAGTCTGCCCACCTGTTCACTAAACATCCACTTCACTCTTGGTCCTTCACATGAAACACCCTCATCCCAAATTATACAATGCAAAGGCCATCACATTGCTCTAAGTAGCTCAAAGTCTAGGCTCTCAGTGATGCTGCACAGTCCTCACCTTTAGGTCTAGATTGGCTCCCTGTGATCTAGCAGAGCCTTCAAACTAGAAGACAAATTACCTGCTGATTCAGACCCAAATACACTGACAGGGTGAGAACAGATCTCCAAAGTTTAAACTTCCATTCAGTCAAGGAAGTAATGGAAGAAGCAGTTCTGAAACCCTAGCAATGGAGGTGTTCTTGGGTTGAATAAGCTAGGGTTTATATCTAAAAAGTCTCATGTGTTCCAAGGAGGGACTTTTGGAAAATGATTGGATCATGGGGATGCAAAATTCCTGGGTCACCAGAGGAGCTGCAGACAGGATGTCTTTGTTACGAATAGGGTGACTGACTATTCCAGTTTTCCAGAACAGAGGATTTGCCAGACAAGAAACTTGCAGTGTGAAAAATTAGGCAAGTCCTGAGCAGTCAGGACAAATTGGTCACCCCAGTCATAATCAAGAACAGGTTAATGACTGCAGGGAAAATATCCGACTTTATATCTGAAAATTCTCACTATTGTTGATAATATTATTCTGTGAGAACTGTACTTTAGCCTCCAAAGTTAGGCTTTTTAGAAATTTCCTGAGCATCTCTCTCCCATCCCTTTCCCTCCAAGTCCTATGACTTGCAACGAATTTGAGTTGGTTCCACCTAGGATTTAATGGGTATACACATTCAGGTTACCTTCTGTGTGTTCCACTTGGCCAGGGGGACTGTTCGCCTGTCTAATAAGTTACCCTTGCTTCAATAAAAGATTATCCATTCTGAGGTCAGATGAAAAGTGAACCACATGAATGGGTTCTATGGGGCAGTGAGAACCAGCTGCAAATCATCCCTGCAGGCATTAGACTACGACCTTCAGTGGATTATTAATAGGTACCCTTTGGCCCATTCCTAACTGACACAGTGTCGGTTTCAAACACAAAAGTCACTGCAGAGCTCAGCTGCCAGAGAAGAGACCGCTGTTCCCTGTGGTCACTTGCCTGTGGACTGTTGCTTGCCCCTCAGTCCTCTCCCTGACATGCTCCTGTCCTGGCTGATTACCACATGTGAATCACTTAAAAATACCTGTATAGCAGCAGCTCAAAGAGTGAGAAAGAAAATCTGAGCCATTCAGAAGACAAACTTTCTTCTCTCACCCAGCTCCATGACTGATGCTGGTGGCGGCCTAGGCTCTCTGACCCACAAACACGATTTCTTTTGAGAAGTGGCATGGTGGTGGCTTACTGTGGGACTGTGGTCAACAATGGAAGAGTTGTGTTTAGAGAAAGAGGGCGTGGTGGTATAGCAGGGAGCTTGTCTAGAGTATGCAAGGTCCTGTGTTTAATTTTTAGCACTGAAAAAGAGAGAAGGGAAGAAAGGAAAGTGTGTTGGTTACTTTTCTTTCATTGCTGAGACAAAATACCTAAGGAAGGAAAGGTTTACTTAGCTCACAATTTGGGGAGGTTTCAGTCCCTAATCAGCTGGCTCCAAGGCAGGTGGTAGGGCACAGGGGCAACTGTTCAAGGAGGCAGAAGACAGCAAAAGCAACAAGAACAAGAACGGGGAGAGCAAGCCTCTTTTCATCCCTTATACTGTACACAGGCTACCAGCCCTAGGGCAGGTGTAACCCTCACATCATCTCCCTGCCGGCCTCTTGCACAGGATGAGGATGTTTATAAAATGAGACTCCAGGCCCCCTGCTGAGTCCCTTAGTTAAACTTTTAAATGGCTCCAGTTGACACAATGTGTCAACCATTACAGAAGGGAAAGAAAGAAGAGAAAAGAAGAGTAGGGGAGGAAAAGGGAAGAAAAAAGAAAAAGGCTCACAGAGAAAGAAAAAATGACTGCATGGCCAGGGAGGAAGGAATAAATGCAGTAGTAGGCAGTACATAACATAGGCACAAGTCTAACAATATTAATAATTATTATTTGATATCTATAATTTGGTATTTCCTTTAATGTTTTTGTGTTAACTAATGTGAAGATAACTATGTAATACAACATCCAGTTCTAATTCCCTACTATATTCTGTATAACTTTGTATTTTCTGTATTGTTTATGGCTTTTCTGGTTCATATGTCTCCATTCCTTTGTCTTTAAAATAAAATTTAAAAAAATATTATTTAATATAATATATTATTTATAATAAATTTACTGATAAAGTTGCTATGTTTCTAACCCTAAACTATATTTTTCACTCATGTTTTCTCACATGCATTATTAAGCAATACAATAAAACAAAGAGGTAAGTATTAGTCATGCCAACTTCTTAGAGGTGAGGACACTGAAGATCCTAGGAGTTAAATAAATCACCCAAGACACTCCCAGGTAGTAAATAGAATGCTTAGGTCTGGAGCCCCGCAGTTCAACTCCCAAATCCAAGCTCTTCACTATCACCATAATACAGAGTATTTTACCTCTCCAAGGAATATCTATGAGTAAAGATGGGTGTGGAAATGACTTTGGATCGTCTATGTCTCAATGAAGCTACAACAGATTTTTGAAGTCACAATTATATACACTAGGCATGTTTTCCATTGTTCCTTCTATCTATCATCTATCTATGTATCTATCTATAGGTATTTAAGGAATGTGTTTTTATTTCATTCTGTTCTTTGTGTACAGTGTTGCATTTAAAGTTTCCTATAGCCTTGAAAGTTTGGGGAAATAGGTTAAGAATAAATCTTGCTCTACCTGTAACAGATTGTTTCCAAAAACTATAACAATGAAATCTTAATCTCTTACTTCTTTTGTAATGAGACTTTATTGACCTTAAAAGGTAGAGTTTATGTGTCCTCACCTTAACTCTGGGTTGGTTGTGATTTGCTCTGACCAATGGGATACAGTAAACTACCAGATAAATAAGGGATTGATAGGTAGGTAGATAGATATATAGAGAGATAGGGTCTGTATTTATTGAGAAACTGACTTAGAGATTTAAGTAATTGGCTCATGCTATTGTGGTTAAGTCCAGAAATCTTCAGGGTAGAGACCACAAAGAGGAAACCTTACAGTCTAGTTCCAAAGCCCGTCTACTGAAGAACTCCTGCTTGTTTGGTGAAGCTACCCCACTTATTTTATTCATATATTTCAGAGATTGGACAAAGCTCACCCATCTGCATTGTGGAAAGCAATTGGTTTGCTCAAAGTTCAACAATTTAAATACCACTTACATCCCAAAATACCCTCACTGAACACTAGAATAACATGTGACCAAGTATCTGGGCACTAGAATCCAGCCTAGTTGACAAATAAAATTGACCACCACACAACTAACCCCAACCTCCAGCATTATGCACTTGAGAGACTGTTGTGACACCATGTAAAGCAGAAGAGCCACACTTGCTGAGCTGTGCTCAGTTTCCTGGCTCACAAACTCATGAGAAATAATAACTTACTGATTTGAAGCCACTATATTTTAGGCTTTTTGGTATACAGTAATAGAAAACTGAAAACTTCCCCGTGTAGTTAGGATTTACAAGGGGAATACAATCGCTTCTCAGCCTTTTGGCTAAGATCAAGTGAAGGGGAATACAAAACAGGACACACATTTTACAAGGTTATTTATAATAGTCACCCAAAGAGTCATATACAAAGAGTGTTCAGGAAATCTGTCCACACATTAAAGACCTAAGGAATCTAGCTCAGAGCCTGGATCCCATGGCAAGATCCTGCCTGAGTCTATTGAAAATCTAGAGGCTGCAACAATGTCTCATGGAGGTCTGTTTCACGGATCTGCACTGGGAAGGCTCAAAGGTCAGTGGTGGAAGCTAGAAAGTCTGTGACCCCAGGATGAAGGATCTGTGCTAGCAGGCTGAGGGATCTGCACTGGAGCCAGGAAGCAACACTCAAAGGACCAGAGCTCCCCCAAAAAGTGCCACAGCCATCCTCAGCAACAAGATCCCAAGCTCCTCTGACAATGAGAACAGTTGAGTACACATCAGGAAAATCACCACAACAAGCTTCTCCAGGACACTGAGCAGTGCACCATCTTCCCCTCTGGAGCCAGGAAATGATGCTCAAAATAAGGACCAGAGCTCCCCCAAAGTGAACCATAGCCGTTCTCTGCAACAACAAGGTCCCGAGCTCCTTAGATGATGAGAACAACTAAGTTCATATCAGGAAAGCCAACCATAGCCGTTCTCTGCAACAACAAGGTCCCGAGCTCCTTAGATGATGAGAACAACTAAGTTCATATCAGGAAAGCCAGCATGACAAGCTCCTCAGGAGAACCTACAGCCCCAGCATCTCTCCCGTTCTCTTTTCTATGTTGTTGGCAACAACCCTCGGGTGGACCCTCCACACTCAGCACCACACTGAGTCAGTTCAGCTGAGTGCTACAAGTTAACCACCAGTTGTCCATCCACCACACTCCCTAAAGGATCTGAAAATTCTGTGATTTTAACAAAAGAATATAGGTGTGTGATTATGGAGGCTGATATTTATTAGGAATAAAACTGGATCCGGGGAAGATGGCGACCGGGTGAGCAGCAAGGGAGCGAACCTCCTTAATAAACACCACCAGCTCGAGACAGACTTGGTGAGCGTGAATGCCGGAACCTCGGCTGGGAAGTTTAAACTGGGCGTATTTCTCTGAGATGCCGGGGGAGATGTGGTAGGGCGGACCAGGCTGCCGGGGCGAGACGTGGGAAAGT
>PVLD010026357.1:0-22283 GCA_004027595.1 Dinomys branickii | reverse complement strand
TTTCCCACGTCTCGCCCCGGCAGCCTGGTCCGCCCTACCACATCTCCCCCGGCATCTCAGAGAAATACGCCCAGTTTAAACTTCCCAGCCGAGGTTCCGGCATTCACGCTCACCAAGTCTGTCTCGAGCTGGTGGTGTTTATTAAGGAGGTTCGCTCCCTTGCTGCTCACCCGGTCGCCATCTTCCCCGGATCCTCATTATTTATTTTTTATACTATCACCTTTGTGGGTATAAATGGTTTGGATATGAACCCTAACCATGCTGAGCACCCTGCCATGTGCCTCGGGGCCATCTGTGTGTCTCTATAAGAATGTCCACTCAGATCCTTTGTCCGCCTGTTACTGAGCTCTAAGTATCTCTGTATACTCTAGAGAAAAGTCCCTTATCAGATGTACGATTTGTAAATATTTCTTCCTATTCTGTGTGTTACTTTTTCACTTTACTGATATGATTTTGAATCATAAATATTTTTAACTTTAATGCACTTTAATTTGCCTAGTTTTCTTTGTTGCTCATACTTTCGGCATCTTAAGAATCCTTTGCCAAATCTAATATCATAAAGGTATCCCCCATATTTCTTTTAAAATTTTATAGTTTTGCCCTTAAATGTACGTATTTGGTCTGATTTGAATTACTCTTTGTGTACGAGAAAGGGGGGGGGGGTCCAGCTTCATTCTTTTGTGTTCAGCTGCTCACATATGGCATCATCCCTGACTACTCTTGGGAGTAAAGGAGAAGGGGAAAAGGAGAGAATTGAGATGTGTTCTGTACACATACCAACTCCCACAATGAACATAATCATATGTAACTGCAAATGTGTGCTAAGAAGAATAAAAAGTTTTATAAAAAAAGAAAAGATAAGGCGTGGTGGTGCAAACACCTATAATCCCAGCACTTAGAAGGCTGAGGTGAGAGGATCATCATAAATTCAAGGCCAGCCTGGGCTCATCATGAGACCCTGTCTCAGAGGGGGAGGGAGGGGGAAGGGACTACTCTTTCTCCCAATACCCACTATAATCTGAATGACCTGACCTTCTTGTCAGAAATCAATGGACCACAGAGATACATATTACAGGGCCTGCGATTCTAGCCACGCTGTCTTCATTACCACTTCTGTGTAAGTACTGTCACAGTGTTTCATTTCATGCTTTTTCATTTTGATGATGTGAAAATGTGAGAAAGAATGCTCAGTGTTCCTTCTGCTTTCACTTCCGGCTTCCAAAGTGCAGCTGGGATCAGAAGCACCGGCACTGGGAACTTGCTAGAAATGCAGTATGGAGATTCCTCAAGAAACGAAAACTAGAAATTCCAGTTGACCCAGCTATTCCCCGTCATGGTGTCTTCCTGAAAGGGTTAAAGACATTATATTACAGTGATACATGCACACACGTGTTTACAGTAGCACAGCTCTTAATACCTAAACCTTGCAAGCAGCTTGTATGTCCATCAACATAAGAATGGATAAAGAAAATTTGGCATTTATACACAATGGAGTACTATTCTGCCATAAATAATAAATTTGAGTCATTTACAGGAAAATGATTGTACCTGGAGACCACAATGTTGGGTGAAGTAAATCAGACACACAAGCTTAAATATCAAATGGTTTCTCTTACATGAGAAATTTAAAGTATATATAAGTCAAAGAGCAAAATAAAAAGCAGATCATGGAAAACAGGGAGATAGAGCTTTTTTTTGAGACAGGGTCTTGTTATGCAGTTCAGGCTGGCCTTGAACTCACTTGTGGAGCCCAGCCTATCCTTGAACTCATGGCAATGCTCCTGCCTCAGCCTTGGATTGCAGGCATGTGCCACCATCCCTCACCAACAGATAGATCTATTGCAAATGGGAAAAGGACCGAGAGATGGAGGGAGGGGACGGGATGTGAAAAGAAGCCAAATGTGTTATGTCCATGTGTCAGCTCCCCATGACGAATATATCCACGAGCTATAGCAAACTTATACCAAAGAAAATTAAGAATTTGAGAAAAAGAAATGCAAATTCGCAGCCTCTGCCCAGACATGCTGAATTCCCAGGGGTGGGGCCCTCTAGGGTTGGTGTTCTACACTGTGGACATCCCTGCTGAAGCCAGCAGCCTGTGCCAGGCTACAATGCCAACCTAAGGTACCGTTCCTTGCCAGGAACCCAGCGGTCTTCCCCAGTGTACACAGACACCAGGGCCGGCCGATGGCACCTGCGCTCTGGCAGGCCCCTCCCAGCTGAGCTGTGCAGGACAGGAGCAAGAGCGAAGAGGAACCCTAGGAGCCAGGTGTGGGCTGGTGTGCTAATGTGGGTGCAGGCAGTGGGGGCTGTAATGGGCCAGCATGAGGGCAGGAGGAGCAGGCATCAGAGACATCCGTACAGTCGTAACTAACAGAAGAGACCCCCAACCCCCACTCCAGGTAATTTCCTGAATCTTCCAAACATTTTTTATGGTTAGATACACAAAACATAATGTTCATGATTTTGATCCAACTGTACAGTTCAGTGGGATTAAATACCTTCACATTGTACAACCATTCCCTCCATCTGTCTCCACGACCCGTTCCACTTCCCAAACTGATATTCTGTCCTAGTTATACAACCACCCATTTCCTCCCACAGCCCTCACTCCTGGTAACCTCCCTTCTACTTTCGTCTCTAGGAACTGGCCTATTCTAGGTACTTCATGTGCATGGAATCATAAACCATGCATCCTTTTGTGTCCGGTTGATTTCATTTGGTGTCTTCGAAGTTAATCTACATTGCAGCACATGTCAAAATGGTCTTCCTTTTTTTGGCTGAGTAATATTCCACTGAATGGATATGCCATATTGTTGATTCATCTGCTGATGGACACTTGGCTTTGTAAGGGCAGAGAAATACTACACCCATCCTCATAGGGTTTGAGAATTAAACTGACATACCACAGATTAACCAGAAAACAACACAACACAAACTGTATGTGGCATCAAACCCTTATGAAGAAATGAAGATCTGGCTTGGTGTGTGGCTCCATGCAGAGCAAGTGCCTAGCATGCACGGGGTCCTGGGTTTGATCCCCAGCACCAAAATAAATACATAAAACTAAATGAAGCCCTGAGGAAGCAATGAGGATCAGTTGCTTCCATGCAGAGCTGCACAAAGAGTAGTAAAATGTGAAAATGCAGCAAGGCAAAGGGGGCTCAGACTGAGACAGTCAGTCAGGCAGGGTAATAGCCAGGCAGGTAGGTGAGTTCATCCAGCCCTGTTTGCACACAGTTCCTTCAGCCTCTGCTTTCCCATCCTCCACAGTAAGGACATCATCTCTCTTTAGTCTGGGGAAGGCACCTTTCACACGGGAATCTCATCTTTGCTTTTAAGAAAAGGTTGAAGTGACCTCCTTGTACCTGCCTTTTTTTTTTTTAAGAGAAAAGAAAACAAAATAACAAAGATAAAAACAAAACACAAAAACCAATAAAAGCGATACAGAATTTCAAAACAAGATGATAGGAAATTAACAATGGTTGTTACAGTACATATTGTTATCTTCAGTGAATTGTTCAGATTACCAGATACAAGAATGCAAGCTTGATCAAACAATTAAGAAGAATAAAAGATAATTAAAAAAATTAGAAACAATAGTTTCACTGATCAAGATGGTAGGAATTCAACAATGGTTGCTCTATTGCATATTGTTGTCTTCATATTAGTTGTTCAGATTACCAGATCTAAGCATGCAAAATTGGTAAAAGAGAGATTTAAGCATTAACTGTTCCTTTCAATAAACCAATCAACATAAGTGGTTCAATTATCCCTGCTATCTCTACATACATATATATTTTTCCCTTCTTTCTTTTTTTGATTTTTATTTGTATTTTTTAAAAGTATAAAAAACAAAGAAAAACAACAAAAGGAAAACATTAACAAAAGACACAAAGCAGCACAATGGCAGTATAATCAAAACTGAGTTACAGACACAGCGACAGGGAATCCCCAATGGTTGCTGCACCACACATTGATAACTTCAAAGTGCATGTTTCTGAAATCACACATAGACATACAATCTTGATCAAACAATCATGAACTGTTCCTTACCATAAAGCAACACAGATCAACAGTGGCACCAGATTAGCCATCCTGCATATACACACACAGATATGTGTTTGTCCCTTTCTTCCCTTTCCTCCTCCCCTCATCACACCTGCTCCCTACCTTTGAGCAGATTCCCTTCACACCCCCCAATACACACTCCCATCCTCAGATTCCTACACCAGTGATACAATATGCTACCTGCACATGAACCTCTGATTTATTTCACTTATGAGTATGATATCCAATTGTGACCATTTGCCTACAAAGGCCCCAAATCCGTCCCTCTTGACAGCTGAGTAATATTCCATTATATAAAAATGCCACATTTTTTAATACAGTCCTCTGTGAATGGACATTTGGGTTGCTTCCACAATTTAGCTATTACAAATTGAGCTGCTATAAACATGGGTGCACATATATCTCAGTGATACGATGCTTTCAGATCTTCTGGGAAAATACCCAGAAGAGGAATAGCTGGGTTGAATGGGACCTCTAGACCTAGTTTGCTAAGGAATCTCCAAACCAATCTCCACAGTGGTTTCACCAGTCTACATTCCCACCAACAGTGCAGAAGAGTTGCTATTTCTCCACAGCCTCACCAGCATTTGTTATTGGATGATTTCTTAATGCTGGCCAATCTTACTGGGGTGAGATGAATTCTCAATGTTGTTTTTATTTGCATTTCTCGAATGACTAAAGATGTAGAACATTTTCTCATATACTTATTTGCCATTTGTATTTCTTTATCTGAGAAGTGTGTATTCATCTCAGATGCCCATTTCTGGATTGGGTCTTAGAATTTGGACAGGTTCATGCTTTTTAATTCTTTGTATGTTCTAGATAGAAGACCTTTGTCCAAGGGACAGCCAGCTAGGATTTTTTCCCAATTTGCGGGTTTTCTTTTTACTTTGCTGGTGATTTCTTTAGATGTGTAAAAACTTTTCAGTAAGATGAGATCCCAGTTATTGATTCTTTGAAGTATTTCCCTTGCAGTTTGATTTTTGTTCATGAACTCTCTGCCTACTCCTATGTTTTCAAGATTTTTACCAACTTTCTCTTCCAATAGATTTAAAGTTTCTGTTTTAATATTGAGATCTGTGATCTACTTTGACTTGAGTTTGGTGCATGGTGATAGACTTGGGTCTATTTTCAGTCTTTGGCAAGAGGCAAGCCAATTTTTCCAGCACCATTTATAAAACAGGCTATCTTTTTTCCAGTGAGTGTATTTGGCCCCTTTGTCAAATATTAGGTGGCTAAGTGTGTTTGTGGTTATGGCTGCATCTTCCAGTCTATTCCATTGATCCTCAGGTCTGTTTTTTAGCCAGTACCAGGTTGATTTTATTACAGTAACTTTGTAGTATAATTTCAGGTCAGGAATTGTGATTCCACCTGACTTGTCCTTGTTGCCCAGGATTGCTTTTACTATTCTGGGTCTCTTCTGGTTCCAGATGAATTTAAGGCATGTTTTCCCTAGATCTGTGATGTATGTTAATGGTAGTTTAATGGGAATTGCATTAAATCTGTATAACAATTTTGGTAGTATGGCCATTTTCACAGTGTTGGTTCTTCCTAACCATGAGCAGGGAATGTTTTTCCATTTATTGAAATCCTCTTCGATCTCTTTTTTCAGAGTACTGTAGTTTTCATTGAATAAATCTTTTACATCCTTTGTTAGATTGATTCCTAAATATTTCAATTTCTTGGATGCTATTGTAAAAGGTATGGTTTCCTTAATTTCTCTATCAAACTGTTTGTTGTTTGTGTATAAGAATGCGATTGATTTTTAGGTGTTGACTTTGTATCCAGCTACTCTGCTGAATTTGTCTATTAATTGAAGGAGTCTTCTTGTGCAGTTTTTGGGGTCTTCCATGTAAAGAATCATGTCATCTGCAAATAGTGATAGCTTTACTTCTTCCTTTCCTATCCTTATTCCTTTTATTTCTCTATCTTGTCTAATTGTTCTGGCCAATACTTCCAAAACTATGTTGAATAGGAGTGGTGACAGTGGACATCCTTGTCTTGTTCCTCAGTTTAAAGTGAAAGCTTTCAGTTTTTGCCCATTTAGTATGATGTTGGCTGTTGGTTTGTCATAGATGGCTTTGATCAGATTGAGGTAAAGGCAATCTACTCTTATTTTTTTCTAGGGTTTTTAACATGAATGCAAGCTGGGGATATAGCTCAGTGGAATAAGCGCTTGCCTAGCAAGCGCAGGGTCCTGAGTTCAATCCCCAGTACCGCAAAAAAAAAAAATAATAATAACATGAATGCATGTTGGACTTTATCGAAAGCTTTTTCTGCATCTATTGAGTTGATCATGTGACTTTTGTCTTTGCCTCTATTGATGTGGTATATTACATTAATTGATTGCGAATATTGAACCATCCCTGCATTCCTGGAATAAATCCAACCTGGTCATGGTGTATAATTTTCCTTATGATTCGCTGCATTCTATTTGCTAGTATTTTATTGAGTATCTTTGCATCTATGTTAATTAGGGAGATAGGCTTATAATTCTCTTTCTTAGTTGGGTCCTTCTCTGGTTTTGGTATCAGTGTAATACTTGCCTCCAGAAATGAGTAAGGGAGAATTGCTTTCTTTTCAATTTCATTGAAGGGTTTGAAGAGTGTTAGCATTAAATCTGCACTGAATGTTTTATAAAATTCTGCTGTGAATCCATCAGGGCCTGGGCTTTTCTTTGTTGCTAAGTTTTTAATGACATTTTCAATCTCATTAATTAATATTGGGTTGTTCAGGATTTTTGAGTCTTCCTGATTCAATTTTGGTAATTTGTACCTTTCTAGGAATCTGTCCATTTCTTCTGAGTTTTCTATCCTATGGGAGTAAAGATTTTCAAAGTAGGTATTAATGATCTTTTGAATTTCTGTGGGATCTGTAGTGATTTCATCCTTTTCATTCCTTAGTACATGAATTTGAATTCTTTCCTTTCTTTTTTTAATAAGGTTAGCTAGGGGTTTATCAATTTTATTTATTCTTTCAAAGAACCAACTCTTTGATTCATTTATTTTGTGTAGTGTTTTCTTCATCTCAATTGCATTAATTTCTGCCCTGAGTTTTATAATCTCCTTCCTTCTTTGGGCTTTTGGTTTGACTTGGTCTTCTTTTTCTAGAAGTTTGAGGTGTAGCATTAGGCTATTTATTTGTTCTCTTTCTGTTTTCTTTATATGTGAGTTCATTGCTATAAATTTCCCTCTGAGGGCTGCTTTCATTGCATCCCACAGATTCCAGTAGGTTGTATTCACATTTTCACTTGTTTGTAGGTATTTTTAAATTTCTTCTTTAATTTCTTCTGTGACTCATTGGTTATTCAGGAGATTGTTGTCTAATTTCCAAGTGTTTATGTGGTTTTTGGAGATCCCTTTGTCATTAATTTCCCATCTCATTGCACTGTGGTCAGATAATATGCATGGGATAATATCAATTCTTTTGCATTTAGGTAGGTATGCTCTATGGGCTAGAATGTGGCCAATTTTAGAGAAAGATCCACGTGTAGCTGAGAAAAATGTGTATTCTGATGTTGTGGGGTGGAACACTTTATACATCTACTAAGTCCATTTGTTCACACCTTTGGTTTACTCTGTTATTTCTTTGCAGAGTGTTTGGCCAGTTGACCTGTTTCTTTGCGTCAAAGGGGTGTTTAGGTCCCCTATTACAATAGTGTTATTATTTGGTTCTTCATGTCTGTTAAGATTTGACTTATATGGTTTGGTGCTCCAGTATTTGGTGCATAAATGTTTAGGATTGTTATCTCTTCCTCTTGCAGCTTTTCCCTAACTAGTATGTAGTGCTCTTCCTTATCTCTTTTGATTGTTTTCGGATTAAAGTTTACATTATCTGCAAATATAATAGCTACCCCTGCTTTTTTCTGGGAATCTGTCGCATGGAGAATTGTTTTCCATCCTTTAACTTTCAGTCTGTAGATTTCTTTTTGAGTAAAATGTGTTTCTTGTATACAGCATATTGTTGGACTTTGTTTCTTAATCCACTCTGCCAGTCTGTTTCTTTTGACTGGTGAATTGAGGCCATTTACATTAATGGTTATAACTGTTATATGTTGGCTTATTCTTGTCATGCTATTTACTTGTTGCTTTCCTATTTTTGCTATCTGTTTACTTGCTTGTTCTGCTTAAAGCTTCCTTTCTATTGTTGTTCTTGAGATTGTGGTCTCTTTTTTCTCTGTCAAGAATTTCTTTTAGTGCTTTTTGTAATGTTGGTTTGGGACTCATGAAGTTCTTCAGTTGTTCTTTGTTGTGGAAATATTTTATTTCTACATTGAATTTGAAGGATAGTTTTGCAGGATACATCAGTCTGGGTTGGAAGCTCTTTTGTCTCAGAATCTGTAATACCTCGCTCCAAGCTCTTCTTGATTTCATGGTTTCTGTTGAGAAGTCTGCTGTGACTCTGATGGGCTTTCCTTTATAGGTGATCTTTTCTTTTCTCTAGCTGCTTTTAATATTGTGTTCTTTTGCTGGATGTCTGGGATCTTGACTATTGTATGTCTGGGTGTGGCTTTATTTGGGTTATGGCTTGTTGGGGTTCTATATGCTTTGTTTAACTGCACTTCAGTATCTCTTACCATGTTTGGGAATATTTCTGCTATTATTTCTGCAAATATTCTTTTTATATCATTTGTGTTGCCTCCTGCTGTTTCATTGACTCCCATTATTCAGATATTATTGCTTTTTGCCTCGTCTTGGAGCTGTTGGGTTAATTTTTCCTAGATCCTTGATGACTTTAAGAGATCCTTCCTTTCATGGTTGCTAGCTGCCATGCTGTCTTCAAGATCTGAAATTCTATCTTCAGGTTCATTGAAGTGGTTTTGCAAGCTTTCAGTGGAAGTTTTCAATTCCTGGCAATCTCTCTGAGTCTGTTTCATGCATTCTAATTCATTCCTATAATTGTTCATGTAACGTTTCCATTTGTTTCCTATGTTCTTCTAGTCTTTTATCTGTTTCTTCTCTATATGTGTGGAGCATTTCTTCCATTATTATTTTCATTTCATTTTTTGCCTGAGAGATTATTTTTGCCTTAATCTCTTCTATGGCCTGATGGAGTTGTTTCTTTACTTCAGATGTAATCGCTTCAGAAATTGCAGGTATGTCGCTTCCTAGTTCTCCTATATCATTGTCTCCAGGACTTGTTCTGGGTGGGGTTGAGTTCTGTTGCTGCGTTTTGCTCCTCTTTCTTGTCATTTTGGATGTCAGATGAAAAGTGTTGAGCTACACACTACCCAGACAGCTCACAGATGACTCTAGAAACCCTAGTTTACCTAGATATCAAACTTATCCCCAGATATTAGCTGACCGTGAAGCACTGGGCCCAGGAACCCCAGATGATTGCTGACGTGCCAGGCTCAGAGCCTACCTTCGATGGTGGGGGAAAGCTGTCTTGCCGGGCAGAGCACCAGCGTGGGTCTTACCCATCAAAGGTCTGCTGAGAAAACTGCTCTATTGTCTCTGTGAAGCTGGGCTCCCTCTCTGTGGGAAACTTCAGGAAAGTCTTGAAGGCGCTGCCGCTCTGGTGGAGTGTATTCACCCAGCTATAGTCTCACAGGAGAAGCTGCTCCCGTAGCTCCACGGAGCTGGTCTGGTGCTCTGCGGGAAAGTGGCGCTGTACCTGCTGTTTTTCAAGTCCCTTTTTAACCTGATTGATGTACCCAATAATTATGCCAAAATAGTGTACTTTGACCCTGCCAGGCTTGAGTTTGAGTCCATCCTTGTGTATAAACACCGACTTTTCTTTATCCATTCTTGAGGGAAAAGGACCGAGGGATGCAGGGAAGGGAAGGGATGTGAAGAGAAGTCAGATGTGTTATGTCCAAATCGAATGTGTGAGTCCCTCCTCTCGATTCTTTTGGGTCTACACCCAAATGCAGCATTGCTGGGTCATGTGAAAATCTATTTAGCTTTCTAAGACCTACCGAACTGTTTCCCACAGCTGCTGCACCCGGTGCCTTCCCACCAGCTCTACAAGAAGCTTCCGGTCCCTCTCTGTGTCCATCAACATTTGTTAGTTTCTACGTTTCAGAGAATAGGCATCCTAGTGGGGTGAAGGGGCATCAGATTATGGTTTGGATTTAACTCCTAGTGGCCAGTGATGTTGAACATTTTTATGCGCTTTTTAGTTACTGATATATCTCCTCTGGAGAAACATCTGCTCATTTGTCCACGTTTGAATTGAGTTGTTCTGTGCCCAGGGTGGGGCACACTTAGCTGTTCTTAAAATCTCAGCTTGACCTGTTTACCGTGGTCACAGCAAAGACTTCTCGGTCTTCTGGATCTAATAAGCACTGGCGGGAAGTGCAGGCCAAGATAGCCAGCATTTACCCCCTGCGCGGGGCCAGCCTGCCTGTGGTCACAGCCCTAGCTTCACAGAGCAGCGATGGACACCGAGGACGGGGGCTGTCCCTCACTCGTGCAGCTGCCTCCTCACAAAGAGACCCTTTCTCTGCAGGCCCCGGGTGGGAAGGCAGCAGGCAGCTAAAGGTGGGGATGGCTGGCAGGGCCCTCAGTTCAACAACTTTCAAGCAAATGGGAGCAGAAGGAAGCAAAGGGGTGGGGAAGGCCCCGAATGTTTTGTGGTTATGAGATGTGTATAAACCCAGGGGAGGTTATTTGAGGATATTCAGCCCGAGGCTAGTCACAGTTGTCCTGGAAATGAATACCAGGACATGAAAACTCCAGAGTGACACCCCCCCTCCTTTTCTCCCTCCCCACAGACCTGGCTCCACAGGCAGGCACCTGGGCAGACACCTGGGTACCTGGGCAGACACCTGGATACCTGGGCAGACACCTGGGTACCTGGGCAGACACCTGGGTACCAGCTCCACTCTGTTTACAGTCAGTGATATCCATGAGAAAGAAATTACTGGGAGGGTTTTTACCTTTATATATTTTTAAATAAGACTATAAAACACAACCACATAAACAAAAACCAAATCAACTTATAGCTCACAGAGCAGAGACGGGGATTTGCAGGGAGCGAGGCACAGAAATGAAAACCCATCTGGGCATTCATTAAATAAAGCAAGATGAAAGCAGCTTCTGGTGGTAGGAAAGCTTGGTTCTTAGGGAAAATCTGTCTTCACAGCTCTGCTGGGGACAAGGTGAGAAGAGTAAGAAAGGAAGGTTGGGGGGGCCTTTAGGCTCTGCTGGAACTGGCAGGGCCCAGATCAGGAGGGTGGGCAGATGCCAACCCCTTCTTCCACAACCTATAAAATTGCTAGGTTTATGCCGAAGGGTGTTTGTTGTTTCTCTGTGAACTTTAGCTGCCAATCTAGGTCTGTCTCTCAACTTTGTAAATCACATCTTTAAAAAGGTAAGAACATGGGGTTTTTCTTTATCCATTTGAAAAACAGTAGAGATACTCAAGGGGGAAAAAAAAAACCTTAGAAAATACAAAACCAAGGAAAATGTAGGGAAAATAGAAGTTGAGTCAGATTCGAACCCATATTTAAAGATTCAAAGACGATCTCTGCCTTTGACTTGTCTCTTTCCAGGTTTCTCTTTAAGCTTGGTTTTTAAAATTAATTAATTTTAGTTTTTTGAAACAAGATCCTGCTCCACAGCGCAGGTTGGCCTTGAACTCAGTGTGTAGCCCAGGCTGGCCTTGAACTCACGTCAATCCTTCTGCCTCCACCTCCCAAGTGCTGGGATACGGGCATGTGCCACCATGCCCGCCTCTACAACATTGTTTTCATTCATTGTTTTGGCCAGATGTAGGTCTCCTTTTATAAACTTTTTTATCCAGTTAGTTGCTGGGACTTTAATGTTGTTCCAACCAACACGGATGAAAGATTCGTAGGCACTTTGTCACTTGTCACTTCCCAGTATTGTCCTCAGGTTGTTTTTCTCCTTTGATGCTTATTACATTTTTTTCAGAACATCTGACAGTGTTTACTTAAACCTCCTCGGTGCTTCTTATTGTGAAGTCTCTCACCTGGAGGTCAGAGTCACTTCTCTTTTCTCCAAGTAACCCACTTTTAATGCTTCCAAGAGCTTTGTCAAAATAACACAGAAACACCAACCCATCTCAACCCCAGCTCTGCTACCCACTGCTGGTCTCATGCAGCTGGAACTGAGGTGGGCAGGGCTGCCCGGCCACACTGCTGGGCCTCACTCCCCTGGCGAGCAAACCTTCCTTCTTTCAGCACTATGCCTCATGTGATGGAGAAAATGCTTCATCATAGCTCTGCAGTAGCTCTTACTGTGCCATGCAAATCCATGTGTTTCTGTTCTGAGCTCTGCAGAGACAGAATGCCTGAGTATCACCCTCCAGGGAATGATTTTCACTTATAATATTTATCCGGGGTGGGCTCTCAACAATTATTTCTGGATTAAGGTTGATCTTTAAAACGTCTGGCTAGAATTATTTTTAAGTTATCTTGGAGAAAACGAAGTCTTATCTTGCTTTTCCTTAGATCATCTGCAGACTTTTCACCTTACTTCCAGGCCTCCAGGTCCTCTCAAAGTATAATCTCCAACACCTGTAATCCCAGCACTCAGAAGGCTGAGGCAGGAGAATTGCTGAGAATTCAGGGCCAGATTGGGCTACACAATGAGTTTGAAGCCAGACTAAACTAAGTGAAAAACCTATCTCAAAACAAAGAAACAAATAAATAGAAAGTATAGTATCCAAGCTAGGACAAAGAAGAGTATCTCCTGTCACCCCTGCCCTGGATGTCTCCCCAGGGTGGTAGAGAGTGTCCTGCACCCTTGCCAACAGTTTGATCCAAAAGATGGGCAAGAGGTGTCTTTTCCTGGAAGAGCTGCAAACTGAGGTATAGATGGCAGCCAAAGACACAGGTCTGAGGACAGACTGAGCTCCCTGGTACAGAAGTGACAGGGACAGGCAGTGTCTAACTGTGGTTCCCAAGTTGGCACCGGATTGAAGATGAACCAGTTTTAAACTTAAAATATTGTCTGTGGTAGTGAAAATACTTACAATTACCATAAGGTGGTATACTAAAGTTAACAAACAGTCCCGTATGTATACCCTTTGAAATAATTAAGATTTTCCCATTGTTATTTTCTGGGAATAGCATCTATTGCCCAGTCCTTAAACAGCCCCCAAGAGGCCAGCCTCCACTGCCACATTAGCTAAGCAGCAGTGCCGGCAGTTGTGTCACTGTCCACGTGCTCAAGCTGGGCATCCTCAGCCAGGGCTGGACAGAGGGGGTACTGACACTCAGACCTGGCTGCATGGCCCTCTCAAGGTTTCCTGTCTTACTGGCAGCTCCTGAGGAGCAGGATGGGGACCTCTGCTCACACTTGTGTGGTGCCACCCTGTGTCACCCAGGCCACGCTCTCTGCACTTTGTCACACTGTCTGCCCCTTCAAGCCATAAGGCCCTATGGAAAGGCCCAGTGGGAGGCGGCTCCGATGGATATGGTGGCTGCACGGAGACGTCAGCTACACACTGTCATGCTCATCCAAACCGACAGTCAGCTTGGCTGGGATGACTCTGTGAAAGCACTGCTTAGGGACCTGCACCTTCTGAGACCATGCTGCCCTAGAAGGAGTGCCAGGTCTCCCTTGTAGTCGGCCAGGTTTCCTTCATCCCCTGCAAAGCTGTTGGCCTTGCTGATGCACCACCCTCTGGTCCCCAGCTGGCTACCTGGTCCTTCCCTTGCTCTGTGCCACATGGCATGGCCCACATTCAAAGCCTTCCTGGCCTCCCCTGACCATGTGAACCATCCTACAATGGCAGTGGGAAACCAGAGGGTTTGTAGGACCTTTGGGAGGAGGAAGGGCTGCTACCCTCCCTTCCTCCAGAGCCTAGAGGAACAAGAGTAGAAAAATAATCCCAATAATAAACTAATAATAAAAATACAATAATACCTCCTATAACAAAAATGATAGTGCTATAAACTAAACATCTGTTACGGTTCAGAACTAGAATGTCTCCCAAAGGCCCGGGTGTTAACTGCTTTCCCACCAGCCTATGCTGACACTGGGATGTAGTGGATCCTTTCAAAGGTGAGGCCTGTTAGAGGAAGGAGGTCCTGGTGGTACAGCCTTGAAAGGATTACTGGGACCCCAGCTCCTTCCGGTCTATCTCTCTGTTTCTGGCTAGCATGAGTTGATTATTTATTTATTTATTTTGGTACCAGGAATCAAACTCAGGGCCTTGCACTTTCCAGGCAGGTACTTGTGCCACTGAGCTATATCCCCAGCTGGCTGCTATGAGTTGAGCAGCTTTTTTCTCCCACAAGTTTCCCACCATGAGGTTCTGCCTCACTATAGGCCCAAAGCAATAGGACTGTATCAGTCAGGGTTTACTAGAGAAACAGATTTAACACAAGATATACAAATATATAACAAATTACCTATTTGGCTTATAATGGTCAGCTATAGGATTAGATGAGGAAGTGTGCAGAGGGTGTCTGTACACTGGAGATTGAACAGCCCAGGCCTGGGGCCTGGAGCTCACTACAGTGTCTGTTCAAGTCCGTATTAAGGTTTGTTGAGTCTGCGACAAAATGCTGATCAATCTATGATGAAGTCTCAGGCGGAAGTCAAAGAGTCTGCACCAGAAGCCAGCAGACGACCAAGCTGAAGGTGAAGACTGGAACTCCTCTGAAGAACTCAAAACAAGTCCTTCTTTTCTTTTAGTCTACCAGTTCAGGGGAGGTGGGGGGGTGGTTCTCTACACCCACACCCTCTGTATGCCTTCCTCTTGCACAGGTTTAGAATGAATACAGATAAACACCTGGCTTCCTGCTGAGTCACACAGTTAACCTTTAAAGCTTCCCAAATTAACATAAACAACATCCCACAAGGGTAAGGGCATATCCTGTTTACCCCAAGATTTACAACTGCTGAGTTATTTAGTTAAACCTCTAGACTCCCCAAGTTGACACAATGTATCGACCATAACAAGGACCAAGTGACCATGGACTAAAACATCTGAAACCATAAGCCAGAATAAATCTTTCTTCCGTTTAAAGTATCTTTCACAGGTATTTTTGTCAGAGTGGCAGAAAGCTGCCTAAATCACCTTACTTCTATGTCACCTTGTATCTGAGCAGTCTGGTGGCAAAGGTCATCACTAGTACTATGGAATAAAAGCTATAGCCTAAGAAGGGGAAGGGCCTTGCCTGATGTCTATTGTTTTGTCTCAAAACTAAATGCATTTGGTTTGAATTTTAAGTCATCAGAAGCTCTTTGTAATGTTTGACTATGTTAACTGAAAATGGGTAGTTTGAGTGTCCAAAGCCTACTAACATAGCCAAGAAGAAATCAGAGCCTCACCTGGGTATGAGGACTGTTTACAACAGAATAGGAAAAACCCTAAAGTGGAATAGGATGAAAGACATGTAGTATTTTCACCAGGAAAATGGCCACAAGGAAATAGTAGAAAGCATGTAATCAGAATCAGTCAAACTTCTAATATTCACTTTATGTTAGGTCTTCTAATCCTAAATTATCTATTATATGTTGCTAAATGTACTAACATTTCTTGCTAAAACATACTCACATTCTAGATAGTTATGGGCTTTTGTCTAGTTACTTTTCTCCTTGCTGAGACAAAATATGTGTCACCCAGAGTTAAAGAAGGAAAGGTTTATTTAGCTCACAGTTTGTGGAGGTTTCAGTCCATAATCAGCTGGCTCTAAGGCAGGGTGGTACATGGCAGAGGGGCAATAGTTCATGGCTGGGGAAGACAGCAAAAGCAACATAACAGGAAAGACAAGACTCCTTCTGTCCCTTCCATTGTACGCAGGCTACCTGCCCTAGGGTGAGTGTAGCACTCACAACCTTACTCCTAGCCAGAACTGTGCCAAACCTCATCAGTGGACTGACTTCCAAATCACAAAACTTTGATCCCAGCACCGCACACTCTAGATACAACCACCTCTGAAAAGCCCTCCTCCCATGGCTGTGTGAGGCTTTCTGGGGACATCTAGACACAAACATAGCAGCTTTGGAATCAGGCTAAAAATAATACTAGTAATAACTTTACAACTGATACTGTTACCCTACCAAGACTCGGTCTGCCTTCAGCACTACGGAAACTAATCAGGCAAGAGGCCAGGCAGTGGTAGAGAAAGAAATTTCATACGATCAGCTCCTTTTTGGAAGACAGCATGGATTCTTGTCTTAAAGGATGTGGATTTAAGTGGTTTATATAGGAGATGGGTGATGGGAATCTAGTGGGCACCTTCTCACAGGTGGAGTTTGTGGCCAAATGAGGCATAGCTGATTCTATTTGTCTGGCTGGCAGATGTTTCTCAGTGGTGCAGATTTCAAGAACAAAGATCAGCATTTCTGCAAGCTGTTCCTGTCACTGACTAATTTGCTCCTGGGCAGTTCCCAACATATTAACCAGCAGACAGGCTGGGGGTGGTGGTCCCCAGGCCCTCGTACTGATCACAAAACTTTCAGTACTCAGAGAAAACATACTTCACCTGGTGACTGTGAAACACTAGGTCACATAAAGTTTGGGCACTGAATCTTAGTGCTGGGTTTCACTATTACTGTCAACACCAGCTTACTGCGTGCCAAGCACCAGAACTGCTTCATATGCTTTATATAACTCCATGAAACAGATTTTTGTTCTGTTTTGATGGTGCCTTACACATGCTAGCACTCTTATCACTGAGCTTTTGGCCAGCCCTAAAGTAAATACCATTATTCTCACATTATAAAAAATCCAAGGCTCAGAGAAATTAAGTAACTTTGCCAAGAGCACATAGCCAATAAGCAGTAGAGGCAAGATTTTAGCTCATACCTGTTCAGTTCCAAGGTTCTTATTTCTCACTTGGAGAGAACCACCAGTGATAGAGCCTTAATCAACATCCTTAAACAATCCAAGCCTCAGTGTCCTCGTATTTAAAATGGACTTTGGTAGTGACATCACATACCACCCAGCTACCACTTACAAACCCCTTGACTTAGGGGAGTTACCTTTCTCCATTATTTACTAGTGTGGTACAAATGGAATTGACACACCCTCTCCACCCTCTGTGGGAGGACATGCAACCCAAGTCCAGCCAGTCAGGGTATCCCAGCCTTTCTACCACAATAAGTAGGTTTAGGTTGGTCATATGACCCAAGTTCAGCCAATGAGATTCAGACCCTGCTGGCTAGCTTCACTGGAAAGGAGCCTTTCTCTCCCCTACTACAGTATAAAGCTAGAACTGCTTCTGGTAGCCTCTCAGAATACAGCCAGAGGGAAGGAGAGGGGAAGGGACAGAGGGAGGGAGAGGGAACTTAAGTCCTTGCACTCTCCTATTTCTTAAGTTTCTTACACTCCTGGATTTTTAACTATGTGTGATAAAAACAAATTTCCATAAACTAATCTGAAGTAGGTTTCTATCTCTTGTCATGGAAGTTCTGATTAAAGAAATAAGTAAAATCCTTAGCATAGTGTCAGGTACATATTAAACATTTCATAAATTTCAGTTATTATGCTAAGATTGTCCTCAGAGTACACACAATACATTTTTAAAAAAACTTTTATTTTGCTTCTTTGGCCTACAGAGAAACACAGTTTCTAAATCCTTGGTGCTCCCGGTTGAGTCAGAGAGAAACAGTCTGATTAATGTTTCCCAGCAGCTTCATTTAAAGCTAAATGTAGTCCTGGAAGGAATCTTCTTCTTACACTATAATACTCTGTGGCTTTGCTTGTAGTCATCTCTGTTCACATACATCTTTAAGTCTGGTGCATCCTGCACTTCAGATTTGTCTGACAATTTCATTTGATGGAAAGATCTTGCATCTGAAAGAAAGTTTGCAAATGCCCTGTCCTAGGTCCCAATTTAAGCAACCGGGAAATATGCCAAGGAGCTTGTGCCCATCCCAGCCTTCCAGCTATGTGTTGTTTTCCCCCCCACCTCTGCTCACATTTGCAACCTGGACCACGCAGTGTGGCAGGTCCCCAAATGCATTCCTTTTCTTTGAGAGCCAGTACAGGATGAACTGATGGTACGTTTGGATGATGATATTCCAATAGTGTAGCTGGTGGATCTTGTCATTCCATGCCGCACAGGCTGCATTCCTACCTGGTCTGGGTCAAATAACTAAACCCTATACATTTATCCCCTGGTATCTGCAAGGTTCCAGGACCCAGCATGCAGAGGCTATAAAATGGCATAGTATTTACTTGGAACCCACACAATCCTCCCCTGTACTTTAAACCAAATTATCTCTGCATAATTATAATACCTGATAAAGAGTAAATGCTGGGTAAGGTTACACTGTATTGTTTAAGGAATAATGGCAAGAAAAAAATTTGTACATGTTCAGTACAGACATAATTTTATTCCTGCATATTTTTGATCTGCAGTTGGTCGAATCCATCGATGCAGACCCTGTGGATACTGAGGGTAGACAGCTGCTGCCTTTCCTACAGCACTGCACTATGCTGCCTCAGAAATACATGGCTGACCATGGAGCGCTCAGAGAAATTAGCTAGTGCCAACAGGAGAGACCGTGACAGCAAACAAAGCACCTTTTCCTCCTGAGACTCAAGAGTGGAGCCGGGCGTGGTGGCACCTGCCCACAATCCCGGCACTCAGGAGGCTGAGACAAGAAGATCAATATGAGCTGACGGCCAGCCTGGGCTACGAAGTGAGCTCAAGGCCAGCCTGAGCCGTGTGGTGAGACCCTGTCTCAAAAAGACAAAACAACAAGAGAGGTCCACTTTCTTGGATTCTCTCATTAAACCACTATTGCTTGATTACAGAGTTCTCTGAAATGCAAGGGTGAGTTGAATTTGAATGGAACTTTCCTTCAGCCTTTTGGAGGAGCACAAGAATTGGAAGACACAAGCTATTCCATGCGATTTCCCAGAGGTAGCAATTACTGATTTTACATGGCAATGCCACAGGATTCATCTCTGTGCTTTTTTGTGGGCCCTGAAAAAGGTGCAATAGTTTTGCTAAGTGTATTTTAGCTGATCCTACTATTAAGAAAAGAATAAAAGAATATTAGCTTCCTATCTGATTTAAGAAATTACAGCCTCATGAAGGTAAACATTCCTTTAAGTATCAGATCTAGTGATCCTGGATCCAAAACACCTTTCCATTAATCTCCAGGACAGTCATATTTAGAATTTGAGTGTGAAAAGAATATAAAACCTTGGGGAGAAATAGCTCCAGTGACAGTTTTATTGTCTGTGGTTAAGGCACTCAACTGCATTGATTTTGAATCTTAAGGCAGCAAGGTTATTGACCTTCCCTGGCCAGCACTCCCTGAAGCCAAGTTTTAAGAATGTCTTGGCATGCAATTAATCTTTTTCTTGCTTTGACTTTTCAAGTGGTCCAGATTAAGTCCAGTCTTCTTCCAATGAATAGTACAGTGTTGAAATTTTCTCTTCTGATTGAATTGTCCTATCCCAGGTTGAGAGACTCTCATTGCCTAACCTTGGGTCAGGCAGTTGACCTCTGTGTCCAGGCAACAGCACTTAGAATAGAAGATGTTAACATTGATCCAAAAATTCAGAGAGTAACTTATTAATGACCTGAAAGCACTTAGGACCTATAAATCGCAGTAAGAATCTTTCCTACAATAATATATGGATAGCTTAGGGGAAGCAGGGCAGCCGACTGCTATAGTGGAAACAAACCATCCAGGAGCCATGCCGGTGTTCTGTGGAATTTAAGGCATTGAGGACATCCTCTACCACAGGGTTTTTGCCAAGGGCCAAATATACCAAAGTAAGCAGATACTTGCAAATTTACCTTCTACGCCATTCCCTCTGGGTGCATTGTAACAACTGGCTATGATTTGAAGCTGTGTGTCCAAAGTCCAGAGGTCTCCTCATTGTCTCTGGGCTTTTTCTAGGCTATAAAGATAGAAAGTGAGATTTAAGTAATGAAATATATCAAAGCAGAAAATTCCCATAGGTCGCAAGTGTGTGCTCGTCTAGAGATTCTAGACGAGCACATGGAAGAGTGGCCACCCTGTCACCCATCCTAGTGGCCTGGAAAATATGCAGTAGTAATATTATGATATTAAGACCATGAGAGCAAAAGAGGCCAATTTAAGACAGCACTCCGGGTGGTGGTGCTTGCTGTTGCAGTGGACAGTGTTCCTTTTGGATGGGCACCCTCTGTACCCACTTCCTATGTCTGAGGAACTCTTCTCCCTTATGCAGTTTAGTGATGGAGAGTCTACCAGACTCAGGCACCTTCCCTGGACTTTGAAAACAGAACTAGTAATGAGAAAAAGAGACCAAAAGCCCTCTGTGGAAGAGAGCTCATGTATCAATAGTCAGCTTCTTTTCACTGATGGTAGTACACTGTAGATAGATGTATTACTGTTTATGTATCCATTCGCCTCCTAATGGAGAGTTAAGTGTTTTCATTTGAGGAGGGCATGAATGGATTTTCTACCTAGTATCTTTCCTTTCTTTTCTTTTTCTATATTGGGGATTGAACCTAGCACATTCCACATACTAGGGGAGTTCTCGACCATTGAGAGACATCCCCAGCCTCCTAGTATCTTTTTAATGAATTCATTTTTCTAATTGAACCGGCTAGAGATAGTGTGTGTGTCTTGCAATGAAGAATCAGATTACTGTTCTTCTGTAACAAGAACGTCCCCAGATCTCATTTGCTGAGGGTACAAAGAAGGTCACTCTACCACTTATTTTGATGGTGAAACATCGCACACCTGTACAATCACAGTATCCCAGGTTCCATTTTGATGCGATGGGGAGACAGCTTCAAGCATCCTGTGCCACTGCAGCAGGAGGACTCAGTGCTCATCAGTCTCAGTGGTATCAGGGAAAGAAACATCCAACCTGAAAGATAACTGGGACAAGTCTGTGTTCTCTAAAATTGAAGGATGGATTTTAGGAACAACAGAGTAAGAGCAGAATATATTTACTGAGGGAAAGAAAGCTTCTGTCCAAGAGAGGGGCAGAAGGGGGCCCGAGTGGGTTGCCAAGGAACTTTTCTCTTTTAGGGACTTTTATAGAGCAAAACCTTGAGTTGAGGCGGGTTCAAGGTGGGGAAAAATGGGAAATCGCAAGGTGAGCATGAGGTGGGACAAAACTGTGGTCAGCCAATATGATTACGAGTATAATTGTTCAGGTAACGTTAATTAAATTGGGATCAAATGGGGAAGCAAGTCACTTGGCAAGAGAGCATGAATACAGAACTGGGGCTCTTCCTGGAGGGGGTGGGGTTAGAGGCTCTTCCTGGCTTTTTAAGGTAATTGTTACCTATTTAGAATATCAATCCCTAATATCCATCTCTAGGGAGGTATGTGGTGCATTTGTGTAATAATCTTCTGTCTTGAGTCTGACCCACAGCGGAAGTGCTTGTCTCTCCTACACTTGCAAGGTATCTTGTCTTCCATGCTGGCTCCTTCAGGGGCCTGGCCCTGTCTGACTGCCTGTAATATTTCCAACTCAGCTGCCTACAACATCAGTAGGCGATTGCCCGCTCATTGCTCCCGTGTGATGGAATCCAGCTCTTCGTGGCTTGTATTCGAGGAGAGCCAGCAGAGACCTGGAGGCCCCACTCATTGCAGAGTTTAATGAGCCAAATGCTTAATCCTATATATGCCCTTCCCTCATTAGCACTCCAATGCTGCCAAGGGGTGGTCTCAAGTGAAGTTGGTGTGCTGTGCCTGGCACTGCTGTGCCCTCCAGCCTTGGACCCTCTGCTGAGTCCTGCTCATCTGCTCTGCATGCCTCCCCCTGGCAGCTAATATATTTATGGCTACAATTTTGCCTTTTCTGGAATGTGACATAAATAGAATCACACAAGATATAACCTTTGAGCTGGGTTTTCACTTAACATCATGCTTATGTGATTCATCTATATTGTTCCATGATACTTTTCATTCATCTTTATCACTGATAATAATCCCATCAGGAAGCTGAACTGTATTTCATTTATCCACTCATCCATACTTGATGGACACAGGTTTAACTAGGGTTTGACAATGAAAAATACAACTGGTATATGCAGTAGCTTTCAGGTGTTTCTTTGTTGTTGTTGTTGTTTTTTTAAGACAAAAGAATGGAGACATATGAACCAGAATAGGCCACAAACAACATCGAAAATACAAAATTATACAGAACATAGTAGGGAATTAGCACTGGATGGATGCTGTATTACATAATGTTATCTTCACATTAGTTATCACACAAACATTAAAGGAAATACCAAACTATAGAGAAGACAGTAGGGAATTAGCACTGGATGCTGCATAATATAAAGTTATCTTCACTTCTGTTAATACAAAAACGATTGA
>PVLD010026356.1:0-22283 GCA_004027595.1 Dinomys branickii | reverse complement strand
TCCCACGTCTCGCCCCGGCAGCCTGGTCCGCCCTACCACATCTCCCCCGGCATCTCAGAGAAATACGCCCAGTTTAAACTTCCCAGCCGAGGTCCCGGCATTCACGCTCGCCAAGTCTGTCTCGAGCTGGCAGTGTTTATTAAGGAGGTTCGCTCCCTTGCTGCTCACCTGGTCGCCATCTTCCCCGGAGTCCCCCGACAGTGAACACTTTTAAGTGAACACTTACCTCTTCCATAAATTTCCCCTTCCTAATTTCCATCTACACATAAACCTGCTAAGTATTACCTGCCAAAAGCTAACTCTGCTCTCCTCTCCAGCTACATTATTCTTCATAGCAAGGCCCCATTCTCCTAGATCTTATCCAGCAACCTTGGCATCACCCTGAACCCCTTCTTCATCTGACCCTCCCACACCCAAAACAATCCTGTTGTCTACCTTCAAACAACCTAGAGTGTAGCACTGGTCACTGCCTCCACTACGGCTACACCAGTCCACATCACTCTCTTCTGGAATTTGGCTACACTTCCTAATTTGTCTCCATATTCTTTGGCTGTTAGTATCTTGTCTCAAAAGCTTCTACTAGCTTCTCTCTGAATGCAATGGAAGCCAAGCCTCATGCCACAGCTGAAGGCTTCTGCCAACTCTCTAGAATCATCAACCACTGCTCCATCCTGGTGACTCCTCAGGCCACAGTTGCCACCTCAATGCCCATCCTTAGACTAGCAGTGATTTTTTGTTGAGCCAGAAAAGTCCTTTTACAAAGCTCACTCCTTTAGCTCCTTCAGAATTCTCTCCCAATATCACCTTGTTTTGAGGTCTTAAATTTGTCACACAAAATGTCCACAATTTGAAGTCTTACATAAAATTTCCCACCAGCAGCAAATGTTCAGATGCGATGTATTATACACACAGCCAGCTCCAAAGAAATGCCTGTAAATGGTCACATTTGCTTTTGCATTTGTCTTTCTCTATTCTTTTTGTTAGTCATTGGCATCTGATACTGTTCTTTGTACATAAAAGATGTTTGTCTTTTGAATTGAATTACATTGACCCAAAGTGCACTACAGTTGTCTTTGAGTGCATTCATCTGGGATGGGGAGGTGAGATTCTGGAACCCAAGAATCTAGGGCAGCTTATGGGAATCCAGCCAGGGGCTGAGAGTTCTCAACTTCTGTGAGTAATTTTTAAAAACTAACACTGTGTTATTTGTGTGCCAATTTTATGGCTATCAGCAACATTATATTTTGTAATGAATACACAAGGCTCTTTCAGGTACATACTATTAATGAACATAAATTCAGTACAGCGTAATCTACCTTTATGATCATCTGCAGCAAGTAAAAACTCCAAGTATTGTTTATATACTTTACCTGACTCTGAATTTTAGTGATGTCATTCTCTAAGAACTAAAACATAAAAATCAAACATCTTCCTGTGTTAGTTCTCAGAGGATTTCATCACTGAAACTCAGAATCAGATAAAGCACATGACTGAGAAACATCAATATTACATGAGCTTATAAAAAACTAATTTTGCTAACAGTCCTGTGATTCAGAAATTTTCTTTCCAGTAAAAACACTGTGAACACCAAACTCATGGCCACCTATTTCTTTTTTAATTTTTATTTTTAGTACATCTTTGTAGTCCATAATGATTAAATTTTGCATGGAGAGCTGTGCATGGACATAGCACATCTTCACTCTTTTTATTTCTCATCCCCCTCCCCAGTGTCTTATTATCAAGCTTCAGAATATACTTTTTTCAGTGCTGGTGAAGTTTCTCCAATCTACAAGTTTTCAGAATACTGAGAATTCAAATATACTGCTTCAAAATATCGCACTCTTATTTTGGAGGGGTGATCTGGCTTGCATCTTGATTTAAAACTTCTGTTAGTAAAAATATGAACCCTTCATCCCAGTGATAACAGCCAGTGTTTGCTTAAGGGAACTCATGCAACACTCTCAGCAATGCTAATAGCAGGTATTATTAGTATTATGACATTCATAACACAAATCAAGAAGATCAAAAAGCAAAGAAGTCATCTGTGTGCCCAAAGGTGAACATGAATGTCAGGGAGGGCTAGAAATCAAACCAAGTAGGTGAGTTCCAGGAGCACCAGTTTTGTCTGGCTAAGGTGCCCCTCTACATGTACCCCAACTGGGGTCATCCAGATGAGTGAGGTGCAGCAGAGCTGCAGAACCTGTGGATGAGACTTTAAAACCTGTGGGACCTGGGTATGGTGGCACACACCTATAATCCCAGCACTCAGGAGGCTGAGGCAGGAGGATCGTTGCGAGTTCAAGATCAGCCTTGGCTACAAAGTGAGTATAAGGCCAGTCTGAACTGCATAACAAGACCCTGTCTCAAAAAGACAAAAAGAAAAAGTACCTGCCACTTCACTTTAGTATCTAGAAAACTACTGTCATCAACTTTGTGACAATGCCAAAACTGACTGAGCAATTGCTTTGTCTCTGCTCCTAAGCAGTTTCCCAAAGAAACTCTGGAGATGAAGGATAAGGAGTCCTTTGTAGGAAATGGACACACCTTGCAACCACAATGTTAAGGGAAATAAATCAGATGCACAAGTTTAAATATCACATGGTTTCTCTTAGATGAGAAACCCAAAATATAACAAAGAGTGAAATAAAAGACAGATCATAGGAAGTAGGTAGAGACACATTTCTCAGATGGGGAGGGGACTGGGAGATGAAAGGAGGGAGGGGGCAGGGAATGAGAAAAGGAACAAAGATATCACTATGTACGTGTACCAAGTCCCCACAGGAATGTAAACGCACGTGTACTAATTTTTTAAAAGAATCTGATCCCAAGTGAAAGACAATTACTGCTGCTCAGAGTGAGCCTATGGCCACTGGATGCAAATAAGAGCAGAGATCTGAGTCCTGCCTGTTTTGGAGCCCCCGAGATCTGTGCGGTTTAGTACACAGTGCATCCAATACAAGGAGTAGAGAGAGCTGTGTCTAGGAGCCACTTTCTCTCCCTTTAATTGTTCTTTCAAATTCATCTTCCCAAACATCATGAACTTTTGTAGCCTCACTTTTATTTATTCATTGTTGTTTCTACTCCTAAAGTTGTCTAAGTGCTGATTTATCTCAGAAGTCTCAGGCATCTTCTCTTCTGCCTTTAATGGATCTCTTTGGAGAAGAGACAAGAAAATAGTTACATCATCACTGGGGACAAACTGTGTTCTCATCAATATTCTAAGAGACAATTAGTGTCAATATGGGAAGTTCCAGAGTACAAGCTGCTATAGCAATTATTTCAAAATACGTCTGCAAAAAAATGAAGAAAGCTTGCAAAAGACTGTTAAAGAATTGCACAGAAATTTTTTCTGGAATATTTCTTTCAAACAAACAACCTCAGGAGGATAGAGTAGGGAGGAAGCATTTAATTACTAACCAGAAATATGAATTTTCTTAGTAGCAAAGAAAACCTCAAGATACAGTTCAACCCAAAATCATTGAATCATATGCACCAAGATGTTTGACCAGAAATATTTCCTTCCTGTGCTATATATTTGATTTCTGCCTTCATCTTTATAGAAGATCAAGTTGATAATGAAATCAAAGAATTTTTCTTCATCGTGGAAATTCTTTGTTCAGTGTTCACATTTCGCCTAATGCTATTACTCCAGTCAGTTATCCAGGAAGTATATAGAGGAGTCCATAAAAGGAATTTTGGAGGGAGGCCTGACTGCTTGCAGAATCAGGATTTGTCACTCAAGTTTACTACTAACACCAGTAAAGCTATGTGTTAGTATGGTTCAGTCAAAGTAGAAATCAATATGATCAGAATCCATAGATATGAGAATTTATCTCATCCAAAATCAAATTCAGGATATTTCTGGGTTTTGCCAATTATAGAAAGCTCTGAAATATTGCTATAATTTTAAAGGTTGGATTTTCCTTTCTTCTTAAAGAACAAAACATCTCAGAAACTGGAATTTAAGACAAACTGTACTTTGTGGTGATTGTGTCCAAGAGTCTATAAAGTGCAAAAAGTGCAGAGATATTGCCCCGGTGAAGAGTAACAAATTCTTCAATTTTTTGAATGCCATACCTCTGAGTGTGGTTTCTCTCACTGAACAAAGTTTTAACAGTACTTTCTGAATCCTGAGATCCTAAAAGTGATTTAAAGAACAAGATAACAATGGTAGCAAGAACTGAAATGTGATAAATTATATAACCATATCAGGACAAAGCCACCAGATCTCCTGACTGAAGGAGTATGAGGTGGAGGAAAACAAAGAATTCAAGGGACTACAGGATTCTGGCCTGTGAACCTGAAAGGATAGTGTTGCCATCAACCAATACAGGGTCAGCCACAGATAGAAATGACACTGAAACATCTCGTAGATGTTTAAGTGCAGATGTGAAGAGGGAGTTGAACATGTAAGTGTGGAATTTGAGCAATCTGCATGGAGAAATAAAAATTATAGTTATCAGCATGAGAAGGGCATTTAAGTCCATGAGAGTATGAAATTGCCACAGAAGTGAGCAGAAATGTTGAAAGGAGAGGACAAAATACAGAATCACTGGACACTCTGACATTACATCCCCAAGGAGAACAGGAGCACCCAGCAAGGCATGCTGAGAAGAAAGCTAGGGGGAAGTGGAGGGGAAGCAATACTGGAAGCCAAGTAAAGACTGAAGGTTGCAGAGAAGTAAGTCACAAAGTTGAGAATTGCTCATTTTACTTTGTGATGTGGAAGTCATTGGTGACCAATATGTAAATTCAAAAGGCTAAAGAAAACACTTAGTAGTTCAAATATTGGTTAATTGGATTTTATAAGTGTAGTAGGCAAACAAACAACAAAAGCATGGCCACCCCAAGATGTCCATGGCTTAGCCCCCAGAGCTATGCATGCCTTATATAACATGGTAAAGAGAATTACTGTTAGAGATGGAATCCAATTAGCCAACTGACAAGAGAGAGATTGCTTTGGATTATACAGATGGCCCAAGGTATTCACAAGGGTGCTTAGAAGTGGAAGAGAGGGATAGGAGAAGAGACCAGAAAGATACAGACTAAAGATTCGACATTCTTAGGATGTCTTGGGTGGAGGAGGGAGGGGACCATGGATCAAGAAATGTGAGTGACTTCTAGAATCTGGGAAAGGTAAGGGAACTGAATCCCTAGAGTCTACAAGAAGAAAACACAGACACCAACACCTGGAGTGGTGACCAGTTCAGAGCCTCAGCAGACTTCAGACCTACACAACTATAAACTATCAATGTTGGTTACATTATGCCACTAAGGTTGTAGTAATTTGTCATAAGATTAATAGAAAGCTAAAATAACAGAGATGGCTATTAATTGTATCATCTCTTTGCTGTAACCTTCAGTCTTGAACATATCATGATTGTTACAAACTATAACCCTATTTGTGATTTAGTGTAGCTGAGGCTAGTCTTTCACAGACACAAACTAAAAATAAGTTTAAAATTTCCACATAACTGATACACAGTGACAATAAAGAGCCCAGCATGAAGACAAGTATTATTAAATGTCTCAAAATCTAAAATGAATAAGAAATGTAAATTAAAAGCAAAGATCTGAGAGGAGTTGATCATAGTTTTCTCATATTCCAGAGGCATCTCAAAACTTACAATAGGTTAAGACAAAACCCAAAAAAAAAATTTTTTGATGAGAAATATTCTTTACAGAGTGAAAACAAAATACTTAAAAGGAGAAAAATGAAGCATAGCCCATTAAGGAGGAAGTCTTAAAATGTGAGCATGAAGAAGAATGAGAGTCCATGAAAGAGAAGGGAGTGCAGAAACAAAGATGAGCATACACTTCCACCTGAACAGTATTAGAACCATGACATCCCTTGGTTTTCCTTGTCTCATAGGCACTGCTGACAGTTATCTTTCCTTTCTTCGTTTCTTTTTTTTTTTTTTTGGACAGATAAGAACAAAATTTTTAAAAATGCCTTTATTGCAGGCACAGAGAAGACCACAGCAGAAAAGAGAGACATGGAGGTTCTGAGGGCCTGGCTGGGGGAAAAAGGGCATATAAGGCCAACTTGGGGGTGGGGTTTAGGGGGTGGTTTGTGCAACTTGGCAGGCAGTGATTGGACAGGGGCAGGAAGATGAAAGCAGGATGTTGTAAAAAAGGAAGTAGGAAGTTGTGATATGACCAGGCCCACTACATGGCCTCCAGTGGGCCACACCATTTTGGCTCACTACCATGATTTTTATTAAGGCAAAAAAACCATCAACTGTCATCCCCCCCACACTAACTGAAGTCACAAGCATGGGGATCAGTTGTAGTGTCTCGTTCCCTTACAGTTAATCAATCATTAACTCCTATCTCCTACTCCCCAACATCTCCCACCTACTCAGCTAATGCTCTAGTAAAAGCCACCACCATCTCTTAACTGTTTTATTCCAAAGCTCCCCTGGCCCTTATTTTTCTCCATTCCAGCTTCTAGTCTTCAAACCTCTTCTAAGATGACCTTCTGAAGACACAAGTGAAATCAAATATCCCTTGTTTAGCTTCCAGTGGCTTCCAATGTCTTTTTCATGAAATTCAAAAATTGAGGATGATACAGTAGCACTTAATAACCTAACACTTTTCTCTTCTTTCTCCAAGCAAGTATTCTATTCCTGCACTACAGTTTCTTGGGTACACCACAGTTTTTACATCCACTGAGCCTTCTCTTACATGGAATACATCTTATATCCTCCACTACTCCCACTGGTCTTCATCTGTTTAATCATATGCATGCTTCAGAGTCAGCTAAAAATAGCCTTATCCCCACATAGTCTTCCTTGATCTCCAAAACTGAGTCACTACCATTCCCATACCATTATGGCCCTGTGGCCACATTGTAATTCCTGCTCACTCTCCAGTCAGCACCACCAAAAACTTAGCTCCTGGGAAGCAGTGAATTCATCCTGAAGAGCAAATTCACCATTACACAAAGCAAAATGGCCAACATGCAGGAAGTCCTCAATACTTTTAAATAACAAACAGAGATGCATGATGCATTTGTAAAAAGAAGAGGTGGAGGAGAAGATTCAGAACTCAGACTAATTGCTTTCAACTCAGACTGAGGGCTGATAGTGTTTACCGAAATAAAGATCTTGGTCCATTTTGGATACTGCAGCAAAATACCATAGATTGGGTGGCTTATAAACAACTAGATTTACCTTCCACATTTCTAGATACTGGTAAGTCTAAGACAGAAATGCTGCTAGACTCAGCATCTGGTGAGAAGCTACTTCCTGTCTCATATCCAGCCATCTCCTTTGTCCTCACATGGCAAAAGGGTCAGGGAGCTTCCTGAGATCTGGACATAAGACGTTGACTACACGGCTCAGTCTGACATAGGCTTGGCTTCCAAATTTTTCTAAGAAATTTACAGATAACCTTTTCTTTTGCTATTATTAGCATGTTCACCAATGATTACATAAACAGAGAGACCTTGCTTCTAGTTAAACATCTTTTGTAGAGCCACAAAGCCGGTCTCCCTCTCCAGTTTCAGAAGCTGTACATTTTCATATTAGAGCATTTGGGGGGTTACATATTTAATTTTAGAAGCCCCTTGAAGATGAACAGGACACTGTACTCATTATGACTACAATGTGACTATTCTCTAAATGTTATCTTTCTCAGTACAGGTACAGCAAAGTGGTTCAAAATCTGAAATTCTACAGTATAAACATTTTCTGGCAGCAGACAAACTGGAAAGGACAAAAGTGACGATCAGTCTTGGTAACTATTGTTTAGAACAACTTTCATTTCACAAGGTCCAAAACACAGACTGTGTTCTCAGTGTGACTTTACATTAAGAGCTAAAATACATCAATGTAAGTCAATGCTTATTGTTATTAGACATTAGTAATTATTTTCCATGATTAATGTCCATTATGCATTCTCATGTCTTTTTAGTATAGTTTTTAACTGTAGCAATAGAGGAAGTGACAACTTCTTGCAATTTGATTTTTAAAGAGACCATATGCCCTAAGTTCACAGCCTTATGACAAAGTTAAGTAGAACAGAATAAAGTATATGGAGAGCCATGCATGGCAGGACATGCCTGTAAGCACAACAGCTGGGAGGCTGAGGCAACAAGTTCAAGGCCAGCCTGAAGTACACAGTGAGACCCTGTCTCAAAAAAAAAAAAAAAAGAAGTTTAGGACTCAGGAAGCCTTGGTGAGCTGCCTGGGAGCCTAGATCTTCCAAGCCCACCACCCACAACCACAGTGAGAGGCACCTTGGACCCAGAAGGCATCAGTGAGCCTTCCGGGAACCTGGTTCCTCAGGCCCCACTCCCTGCCACCATCTCAGGGAAGTTTCTTGGACTGGGAAGCCTCAGTGAGCTGTCTGGGTGCCCAGGTCCTCTGCATCCACTCCCAGCCACCACTATGGGAAGGGGCCTTGGAACTGGGAAGACTCGGTGAGCTGTCTGGGAACCTGGGACTCCTGTTTCCACCTTCCACCACCATCTCAGGAACAAACTTGAATTATTGGAAACCTAGGTAGATTTGGAAATGACAAAAAGAAGAAGCAAAATGCAATCTCAGCCAAACACCCCCACCAAGAATAAGTCCAGAAAACATCAACATGGAAAAACATGAAATCTCTGAAATAACAGTAATTGAAGTAAAGAACCAAGTACATTAGGCTATAGAGGAAGTCAGATCAAAAATAATTGCTCAGGTAATAAAAGACATGACAACCCTAATGAAAGAATTGCTATGCATATCAAAAGAAGACATAGATTCAAAAAAATAGAGGAGCAAAGAACAATGATGGAAACCTTGAATGAACAATATAGGGATGAATTAGAATGCATGAAACAGATTCAAAGAGACATTCAGGAAATTAAAAATTCCATTGAAAGCTGGAAGAACCACTTGAATGAAAGGGAAGATAGAATCTCAGACCTTGAAGACAGCATTGCAGCTAGTGATTGCGAAAGAAAAGATCTATGAAAAATAACAACGGAACAGCAAATAACAATTCAACAGCTGCAAGATGAGGCAAAGAAAAACAATCTAAGGCTGTTAGGTGTCAACAAAAGAGCAAGAGATAACATGAATGACATAAGGACTCTTCACAGCAGTAATAGCAGAAACTTTCCCAAGCATGGGACAAGAATTTATATACACTTAAGTGAGGCATGTAGAACCCAAATTAGCCATAACCAACAAATCTACACATAGACACATAATAATCAAGATTCCAAAAATTCAGCACAAGAGCCAAATATTAAAAGCTGTTAGAGAAAAGAAACATAACTGTTCGGTAGTGCTCTGGTGCAACCCCAAGAACTCCACCGGACCCCCAGGAGTGCCTCGTGTGGGCGGAATTCAGTGGTCTGCAGGGATGAGTCCCCAGACTGGTCCAGGTCCCTGGGAGTGCCTCGCTGGGGTGGAGACTGGCAGTACTCAGGGGCAACGCTGAGACCTCAACCAGGCACCTGGGAGAGCCTTGTTGGGGCAGAGCCCAGCAGCCGACAGGGTCATCCCCACGGACTTGACTGGATCCCAGGGAGTGCCTTGTTGAGGTGGGACCCAGCGCTCCATGAGGGCGAGCTCACAACTGGACTAGACTCCTGAGGGCCTCGAAGGCTTATCAATCAGGTATGAGCATAGTGTATTTGGTTCCCTGCCTACGTACTGTCTTTGAGGATGGGTGATTTTCCAGCTAGTGCCATAGTAATTTGAGTGCACCCATGTTTGTTACAGCATAATTTAAAGCAGCCATGTGCCTTCCCAGTGTGAGAGCTCAAGGGAGTAAATAAACCAAAAAGTACAGTTATTGTCAGAGGGAAAATGATTGATTGGGTGGGAGAACAATGGAGATGAGGGTGGAGAAAACTGTATGATTAATCGAACATGCCATCATTTGTATAACTGAGGAACAATAGAGAAGACATCATTTTGTAATACAGCATCCATTTTTAATACCCCAATATCTGCTCTATAATTCTGTGTTTCCTTTAATTTTTATGCATTATAGTGATTTATAACTGAGTAAGAAATGTGAAGATAACATTATGTAATACAACAGCCATTGTTAATCCCCTACTGTCTTCTGTATAATTGTGTATTTCCTTCATCGTTTTTGAGATAACTGAGTAACAAATATGAAGATGATATTACATAAAACAGCATTCATTGTCAGTCCCCTACTATCTTCCCCATAATTTGTGTATTTCCTGACTGTTTCTGTGTTTTTCGAGTTTATATTCTTTTGTCTTTAAAATAAAAAAAAGAAAAAGAAACAGATAACCTATGAAGGAAACCATTTGAATTATGGCACACTTTTCAACACAGACCATCAAGTCAAAAAGAGATTGGAGTGAAATATTTCAGGTCCTGAAAGAAAACAACTTGCAACCCAGATTGCTTTGCCCTGTGAAGCTATCTTTCAAAATTGATGGAGAAATGAGATACTTCCATAAGAAAGACCAACTGAAGAAATTCATGACTACCAAACCAATCCTACAAAGAGTACTGAAAGATATCCTACAAAGAGATAAAAATGACCACAATCTCAGGACCAACAATAGAAAAGAACTATCAAGCACGGTAAGCAGTTAAACAGAGGTGGAAAGTACAGAACCAACAGTGGGAAAATAACATAACAAGGATAAGTCAACACGTATCAGTAATAACCATTAATATAAATGACCTTAATTCACCAATCAAAAAAACAGACTGGCACAATGGATCAAGAAACAAAATTCAATATGCTGTCTACAAGAAATGCATTTAACTCAAAGTCAAAGGATGGAAAACAATACTCCATGAGACAGGAACCCAGAAAAACGTGGGAGTAGCTATTCTGGCTGCAGACAAGGTGAACTTCAAACCAATAATGATCAAAAGGGATAAAGAAGGTCACTATATTCTTGTTAAGGGAAAACTGCAAGAGGAAGAGAAAACAATCATAAATACATATGCACCTAATATAGGAGCACAAATACATAAGGCAAATTTTAACAGACATGAAAAATCAAACAAGTAATAACACAATTGTAACAGGAGATTTTAAAACCCCTTATCACAAAGAGATAGATCAACTAGACAAGAAATCAGCAAAGATATATCAGAACTAAACTAAACATGTGAACAAATGGACTTAGTAGAGCTTTACAGAGTATTCCACCCAACATTAGAAGACACATTCTTCTCAGCTGCACATTGGACATTCTCTAAAACAGATCACATGCTAGCACATAGAACACGCCTAAGTAAATGCAAAGGAATTGAAATTATCCTATGTATATTATCAGACCATAGTGCAATGAAACTGTAAACAATTGATAAAAGAAATCACAAAAACACATGGAAATTAAATAACACACCCCTGAACAATCAATGGGTCACAGAAGAAATTAAAGTAGAAATTAAACACTATTTACAATCAAATGAATGTGCAGATACAAACTACCAGAACCTGTAAAACACAATGAAAGCGGTACTCACAGGGAAATTTACAGCAGTAGATTCCCACATCAGGAAAACCGAATGAAGACAAATAAACCACCTTATTTTACACCTCAAACTTCTGGAAAAAGAAGAGCAAGTTAATTACAAAACTCAAGCAAGGAAGGAAGTTATAAAGAACAGAGCAGAATTAATGCAATTGAAACTAAGAAAACAATACAAAGAATTAATGGATCAAAGAGATGGTTTTTTGAAAAAATAAATAAAATTGATAAACCACTAGAAAAACTCAAATGCACCCAATAAGCTATTCAAGGGGTGAAATCACATCCTGTTGAAATTCAGAAGATAATCAATATGTACTTTGAAAATCTTTACTCTCATCAGATGGAAAATACAGAAAAATGGACAGATTCCTAGACACACATAAATTACCAAAATTGAATCAAGATAATATAAAAATCTGAAATAACCTAATATCAGCCAATGAAATTGAAAATGTAATAAAAAAAACTTACCAAAAAAAAGTCCAGGTCCTGATGGATTCATAGCTGAATTTAAAAGAAATTTAGAGAAGATTTAATGTCAACTCTTCTCAAACTCTTTAAAGAAATAGAAAAGAAATAGTTATTCTCCCAAACTCATTCCTGGAGATAAGTATTACCCTGATGTCAAAACCAGAAAAAGAAGTAACCAAAAAAGAGAACTATAGGTCAATCTCCCTAATGAACATAGATGCAAAAATTCTTAATAAAATATTAGCTAAGAAAATGCAGCAAATAAACAAGATTATACACCATGACCAAGTAGGATTCATCCCAGGAATGTAGTGATGGTTCAATATATACAAATCAATCAATATAAACACCATATCAACAGAGCTAAAGAAAAGAATCACATGATCATCCCAATAGATGCACAAAAAGCATTTGATAAATGCCAACAGTTATTCATGATAAAAACCCTAAAGAAAATTGGCATAGACGGACTTTACTTCAATCTCATCAAACCCATCTAGGACAAACCAAAGGCCAACATTATACTAAATGGACAAAAACTGAAAGCTTTCACTTTAAAATGAGGAGCAAGACAAGGATGTCCACTGTCACCACTCCAATTCAACATAGTTCTGGAAACACTAGCCAGAACAATTAGACAAGAGAGAGACATAAAAGGAAGAGAGATAAGAAAGGAAGAAGTGAAAGTAACTTTATTTACAGATGACATCATGTTCTACATAGAAGACCCCCAAAACTCCACCAAAAGACTCCTAGAATTAATCAACAAGTTCAGGAGCATACCTGGATACAAAGTCAAGACTCAAAAATCAATAGCATTTCCATTCATAAACAACAAACATACTCATAGAGAAATAAGGGAAACCATATCTCTCACAACAGCATCCAAAAAATTAAAATACTTAGGACTCAATCTAACAAAAGAAGTAAAAGATCTATACAGTGAAAATTACAGGGCTGGGGATATAGCTCAGTGGAATAAGCGCTTGCCTAGGAAGCGCAGGGGCCTGAGTTCAATCCCCAGTACCGCCCAAAAAAAAAAAAAAAGAAAAAGAAAATTACAGTACTCTGAAAAAAGAGATTAAAGAGGATTTTTAAACATGGAATTATATTCCTTTCTCATGGATAGTAAGAGCCAACATTGAAAATGGCCACACTCCCAAAACTGCTATATAGATTTAATGCAATTCTAATGCAACTACCTCACGAACATAAAGAAAATATTCCTAAAATTCATATGCAATCAGAAGAGACCCAGAATAGTAAAAGTAATCCCCAATTTGAAATTATACTTCAAATCTACTATGATGAAATAAGGACGGTACTGGCAAAAAAACAGACTTGAAGATCAATGGAACAGACTAGAGGATGCAGACACAACCACGAAGAAGGGGCCAAACATGTTCACTGGAAGAGAGATGGAAAAACTGGATTTCCACATGCCAAAGACTAAAACTAGACCAAGCCTATCACCATGCACAAAAATCAAAATGGCTTAAAGATCTAAATATTAAAATAGAAACACTTAGAACTGTTGGAAGAGAAAGTAGGTGGAAGTCTTTAAGACATAGGAGTAGGTAGACAGTTCATGAACAAAAACCAAACTGCACGGGAAATACTTAAAAGAATCAACAACTGGGATCTCATCTTATCAAAAAGTTTTTGCACATCAAAAGAAATGACCAACAGGGTGAAAAAAAAACCCATGAGAAAAAATTTTAGCCAACTGTCCCTCAGACAAAGGACTCCTGTCTAGAACATACAAAGAATTTTAAAAACTCAGGCCCCAAAAATTCAAAGACTCAATCTAAAAATGGGCATCTGAGATGAATACACATTTCTCACATGAAGAAATACGAATGGCAAACAAATACACTAAAAAATGTTCAATGTCATTAGTCATTTGAGAAATGAAAATTACAACAACACTGAGACTCCATCTCACCCAGAAAAGAATGGCCATTATCAAGAAATCAACCCATAAGAAATGCTGGAGGGGCTGTGGGAAAAGGAACTCTTCTCCCCTGTTAGTGGGAATGTAGACTGGAGCAACCACTGTGCAAATCAGTCTGGAGATTCCTCGGTAAGCTAGCATTAGAGGTCCTATTCAACTCAGCTCTTCTACTGGGTATTTTTCCAGAAAAATTGAAAACTTCATACCACCACGATATATGTGCACCCATGTTTATAGCAGCGCAATTTGTTATAACTAAATCTTGGAAACAATCCAAATGTCCATCAACTGAGGAATTCATAAAAAAGACATGGTATTATACAGTGGAGTATTACTCAGCTATAAAGAAAGATAAACTAGAAGCTTTTATAGGTGAATGAATGCAACCAGAGAACATACTCATTAGAGAAGTAAATCAGATTCAAATGTGTAAACATCGTATTTCCTTTGTACTATAAGAACCCGAAAGAGTACATAAAATGTGAGAGGTACAATAGATACTGTGAAAGGAAAAAGAAACTGCTTAAATAGGCAGGACCAACTGGGATGAAGGAGGCGAGTGGAAAAAGAAAGAAGGAAGAAGGAAAAATATCTATACACAGAATAGCTAGGATGATTGTACTACTAATGTCTGTTGGTTTATTGAAAGGAACTGTTAATGTATAATTGTTTGATCAGTTTTACATGCCTATATCTGGTTATATGTGCAACCATTTTGAAAATAACATTTATGTAATCTAACAACCATTATTAATATCCTACCACCATGTTTTGAAATTCTGTATCATTTTTATTGTTCTCTATACTGTTTTGTTTATGTATGTGTTTTGTTATTTTAGAGTTTGTTTCTTTTCTCTTTAAAATGAAAAACAAGGGCTGGGGATTTAGCTCAGTGGCACAGCACCTGCCCGGCAGCGCAAGGTCATGAGTTTGATTCTTGGTACTAGAAGAAAAAAAAAATCCAAAATGAAAAACAAAATTTATATGTATATACAAGAATAGCTGGGATAGGTGTATTGATGATGTCTGTGGTTTTTTGAAAGGAACAGTCAATGCATAAAATTTTCTTTTTTCTTGATCAATTTTGCACATTTGAATCTAGTAATCAGAATGACTGACGTGAAAACAACAATATGCAGTATAAGAACCATTGTTGAACTCCTGCCATCTTGTATGGTGAAGCTCTGCATCATTTCTAATTATTTGTGTTGACACCTGTTACTGTCTTTGATTGTTTAAGCAGTCTATTCTTACCTCTGGTGGACTGAGCAACTTCATGGAAGGTAACAGTATGTAGAGTAGCAAGCCCTGTTGATTCCTATCATTTTGTTTGGAGGTCATGTACCATTTTTTGTCTTTGTGTTGTTTTGATTTTGTCTTCATTGTTGTTTTGTTAGTTTTTTTTTTTTTACTTTTTAAAATAAAAAATAAAAAAGTTTATGGAAATAATCTACCAGTATTTTTTACCAGTATTTTATCATAATTAAGTAGTTGACTATATTCAAAATAAATGAGACTGATTTCTCTGTGACACACATTATCATGTTTGTGGCAGCTTTTAACGATAAATAAGGTTCTGAATGAGTTAATCAAACTTCATCTAAACCACTGTTATTTACTATGGCTTCATTACATTTCTTTTCAATAAGGCAGAAACTTTTCCATCAGTGAAAATAAAAGACTCTTGAAGAGTATCCTAAGAGTTTCCTTCTGTTCACCAAGTCCTAACAAGGTACCTAAATCATTAATTGGGAAGTTAAACTTCAGATTCTGGGATATTGGCTATTACTTCAGTTCTGAATAGTTATCTCAATACAGAAAAAAAATAATAACTATCATTTGACAACTACCATGCCACGCCTTTGTTTCCATGGAGACACAGTCGCTTGACTCCCTTGCCTCACCATCATTGTTATGGTTGATACATTGTGTCAACCTGGGGAGTCTAGAGGTTTGGCTGAGTGACTCAGCAGGAAGCCAGGGTGCTTAACTTATGTACATCCTGGGCCTGTGGAAGAGGAGGGCATGGAGATTATGTGAGAGCTACACGCCCCCTGGGTGCGGGTAGGGTGTTTACAAGGTAAGGGAGAAAAAGAGGCTGCTTGCAGCCATTCCTCCTTTTTGCTGGTTGTTTTTGTTGTGCTCTGCTGCCATGAACATTTGCCCTCTGCCATGTACCACTCTGCCTCTGAACCAGCCAAGTATGGACTGAAACCTCCACAAACTGTAAGCTAAATAAACCTTTCTTCCTTCATTTTGGGTGTTGGGTATTTTTCTCAGCAATGAGAGAAAAGTAACCAACACAATCATCTTTTTAAAATCTAATCTGTGCATCTCTCTTTGGATCGTTGAACTCTGTGTACCTGCGGGTCCTATAATTACTGTTGCCTTTGGACTTATTCCTGGCAGATCATTTCCTATTCCCACTCACTGTGTTTCTTCCTTTCCCCTCTCCTTCCTATCTTCTCTAGCTGAAGGGCACTTTTTTCTACTGTTCCATTTTCATAATCCCAATAGTTGGCATTAATCTGTTGATAGCACACACTTGTCTGCTTTTCCCTGTCATTTTCAAGCCTACCCATAGCTACACTGCCCCTCTTTAGCAAGGCAGCAGCCAGGTCAGGGGAAACTTCCGTGACTCAGACCCGGGCATCCTTTCCCTGACAGGCAGCAGCCCTCCCGGCTCTATGCCCATACTTAGTGCCCTCTCCACAGCCAGGGACCACATCTTGGAAGTGCACACAGACCCAGGCCTCACCCCCCCACACCCTGTGTGCCCTCGGGTGTGAGGCGCTTCAGCACAACTGCACCTCCCATGGCTTGGAGGTGGGAGCTCTGTCTTGCCTCCTCCTCCACTCCACGCCAAGCACTCTGGCTCTAGAATTGCTGGGATATATTTCCACTTGGATTGGTGCTTTACTACTTCAACTTTACCAAGTTATTTATTCATCCTAATTTCCCTCACCTCAGAGTCTCTTAGATTTGTTTCTCTTCTTGCTTGGGTACTTTATCTTAGAGTAGAGATTGGCAAGTTTTTCTCTAGAGAGCCAGACAGTAAATATTTTAAGCTTTGGAATACACAATGCTGCTATGCTTGCTTAGTCTTCCCATCACAGCAGGAAAGAAGGCAGGGACAACATATAAATGAGTGAGGAGAACTCTCTCCTGATAAAACTTTATTTACAAAAGCACTCATGAAGTCTGCCACTGCCATCCATATTTCCTGATCTTTATGCTAGAACAGCTTTTAAAAGAACACTGTGTGATAAGTCTTCTGACACACTACACAGGAGGGGTTCTTTTTCATGCATTCACATGGCGATGCACCTGGGAAGACTCCAGAATCGGGTATGTTTTATCATCCCTCTAAAAACAGTGTTCTTGCTGCTGAGGTGCAGCCAGATGGTAGAAATGTGCTTGGCATGTGGGACTCCCCAGATTCAATCCTCACCATCAAAAAATAAACATCAAGAAATACAATATTCCACTATCCAGCATGTCTACTGAGCAGTCTGATACTGCAGTTCTTGTTAGATGAAGATGATTTGCTTTTAAGCTCTAAAAGCTACTTGAATTTTACCCCTAAACTTGGATCTCTTTATAATACACATATCGTGAGATCCCATTTGCTTGTTTTGTTTCACAGTGCATAAGATCTTTCAGTTAATTTCATGAGCATCTTTCCTGCCCTTCAGGAAAGCTTAGCCATTACTTTTTCAACTACTTCTTTTTCTCTGTTGTTTGCTTCTCCATCAGCAATACCTCCTGTTCAGATACTGACTGTGCCACTTCTGTCTTCCATAAGTCTTCACTATGTAAATTGCCCATGTTTTTATCCCTTTCCAATTCCTCCTGAAAGTCCTGAACTTCGTGATCTTGTTTTCTGATTCATCTCCCTGCCATCCATTTAGTCATTGACCCCTCTCTTGAATGCTTTATTTAAACCATTATATTTTTCAGTGTCTCCAGTTGAATTTGTATTTATTTTTATTAGTCCATGATTACAGTATATAATCTTTACATGCCCTGGGTGGAGCTGGCTTGTGGACGGGACACATCTGCATTCCCTTGTCATCCCCTTCCCTCCTCTCCCCCTTCCTGCATCCTTGGTCCCCTTCCCATGTGGGAAAGATCCACCTCCCTCCTGCCTGTCGCCTATCTTCTACTTTTCTCTCTGCTTACACTTTGGGTTTCTCACACAGGAGAAACCATGCAATCTTTTAGCTTATGTGTATTATTTATCTCAGTTAACATGATGCTCTCAAGGTGCATCCATTTTCCTACAAATGATCCATATTTATTCTTCTTTGCAGCAAAGTAGTACTGCTACTCAAAGGTACTTACTTATCAATTGATCTGTTATGGACATATAGGCTTCATCCAAGATTTATCTACTATGAATTGTGCTGCTGCAAACATAGATGTGCATGAACACTATAATGTGATGTCTTTTACACTTCTGGGAAGGTACCTAGAAGGGGAATAGCTGGGTCGAACGGAATTTCTAGTTATTTTTTGAGGACTCTCCATACATTTTCTTCTTCCTATATCCATTTTCTTATTTACCTCAGTTAGGAATTACTTGTGCTGTGACAGAAGGGCCAATGAATTAGTAGCTGAAGCAAATCAGCTTGTTTACTTCTCAAGAACAGGGCAACATTTGGAGCTAGCACTGTCTCCAGAGAGCCCAGGTCTCTGCCACCACTGCAGTTCCTTCCTGAGTCAGATGGTGGTTACCCAGCAGCCAAGGGAGGAGGCAGGGAGAAGGGATGGCAAGGAGGAAGACAAGCAGAGGGACACCCATCCTCTTCCACAGACTCATTGCATGAGCACATCCCTGCCCTACTTGAGCTGGTGGGCTGCCCTGAGCTCAGCCTCTCCCTGCACTGCAGAACAGAGGAGGGCAAGGTCATGCGCAGCCGTGCTGAGGACCTGACTTTCAGGCTGTGCCTCTCTCTTCCTCTGATAAGCCCATGCTGGCTTGTTTTAAATTATCTCTATGGTCGATGTGTCTGACCACCCAGTAGCGTCGTTTTCAGTGCTTTGGTTCTTTCAGATTGAAAATGTCATCTCTTCCCTGGGGGAAGGGCTGCCATGCTGGGGGGCAGCTTCCCTTGGTATTAGCAGCCCAGACCCCTCTCCCTCTGGAACTAATGGGGAGCCTCCCTCAAAGGACGATTCTCCACTGCATCTTCCCGTGAGCCCCAATGAGAGATAAGCTGGGGGAACTGAGGGAAACCCTGCTATCCCTACCCCGGCCACCCATCACCAGGGTTAGAAAGTGAGGGGCACACAGTGATGACTCCCAGAGCTGCCCAGAGCCAGGCACCTCATAACCTAGGAGCTGCACAGGGACAAGTGGGCAGGATGAACTAAAAACCTGCCAGCTACCATCCTCACCAGGCCGCTGGGGGGGCAGAGGTGTCTACAGACACTCCTCAGATTGCTTCAGGCCACCAGTGAATGGTCAGGGTCCTCATGAGGTTGATTTTGATCCATTTTCTTGTTGCCCTTATGGAGGAATTGGAGTTTGGAGGTCCTTGTTGCATCTCCCTGACAGTACCTCTTTCTTGGTATATCATTTTGTGAATTTCTTTATACAAAAAAAGAGAAATTTAGGTTTTACAGATAGATGATCTGTTTTCTTCATATCATGGGCAATTAGATTCATGGTTGAAAATATTAAGACAAAATAAAATAACTTACCTAGTAAATTGATAGTAGATATAAAAGAGAAGCCAAGAACATCATCTAATGAGTGAATACATAGAGTACAATAACTTTCTTTCAATTTTTGTTTGCTTAGAACATTTACCTTTGATTTTACTAACATATAAACAATTTTGTAATTATTCATGTTTTTATTCAAAATTATTACATCTTTGAGGTAAAAACAAATTTCATATTAGATTTGAAACACTCAGTATGTGTAAAAAGTACATTTTTATAAATTCTTCACCTTCATTAATAAAAGTATAACTTTTTCTAAAAGATTATTATTCTATAACCAAACAGAGATACTCTATTACTATTTATTACATTTGTCTGAGTACAGGTATTCTCAACTTGTAAAATATTCCATAGACTTAAAAGTGAGCATGCTGGAGCGCCAGGATCTCCTGCCGGCACGGATCTCGGAACGGGTGAGCCAAGTGAACACTGCAGCAGGATTTCTGAGTCGGGAAGAAGCTTGACCCAGGGAGATACATCTGAGAGGCTTTCCTGCCTGCACGATACCAGGGTGAGTTGATTGGGCGCCCTGACTGGTTTTTTTGAGTCAGGAAGAAGCTCCGCCCAGGGAGGGACATCCGAGCAGCTTTACTGACTGCAGGATCCCCGGGTCGGAAGAGCTGGCTGGGCACCCCGACGGGATTTGTGAGTGGGGGAGGAGCTCCACCCAGGGAGGAACACCTGAGTAGCCTCCTGCCGGCAAGGTCCCTGGGGCAGCGAGCTGTTTATGTGCCTCAGCCAGGTCTCGGGGTAAGGAGTGGAAGTGGAAATCTCAGCAGACAGCTTAAGGGACATTCTCCCAAAGAGAAGGAATCAATGGAGCAGCCACTGCAACAGACCTTTGCCTGCTGAAATTCCTGGGGAATTTATAGCTCCACATTTTGAATCTGATACCCAAAAATGGGAAAACAGAGGAACAAAACGCAGTCTCAAAACTCAACCCCACCCAGAACAAATTTTGAATGTGAAGATACAGGGGAACCAGGAAGCCTCATAGCTTCAGGTTATGAAACGATTGCATCCGAAATGAAATAACTCCAACAGGCCATGAAAGAGCTTAAAGCAGAAATAACCCACATACCCACAATGATTTCTCAGACAAAAAACAAGCTAAAAACAATGATCAAAGAAATGTTCCATTCACACAGACAAGAAATAGACAAAAGTCTAGAAGAAAATAGGAAACAAATGGAAATGTTACAAGAGCAATTTAGAAATGAATTACCAAGAATGAAACCGGTCCAAAGAGAATGCCAGGATTTGAAAACTTACACTGAAAGCTTCCAAAACCGTTTAAATGAAACCGAAGATAGAATTTCAGAACTTGAAGACAGCATGGCAGCTTATGAGCGTGAAAGGAAGAATCTCATAATACCATCAAAGACACAAGAAAAGCCAATCCAGCAGCTCCAAGATGAGGCAAAACGTAACAATATTAGAGTTATAGGAGTGAGTGAAACAGCAGGAGACCACACAAAAGACATAAAAAGAATATTTGCTGAAATAATAGCAGAAAATTTCCCAAACAAGGTAAAAGATACTGAAGTTCAGTTAATTGAGGCATATAGAAACCCAACGATCCCTAGCCAAAAGAAAAACACACACAGACATATAATAGTCAAGATCCCAGATATCCAGCAAAAGAACACAATATTAAAAGCTGCTAGAGAAGTGAAACAGATCACCTATAAAGGAAAGCCCATCAGAATTACAGCAGACTTCTCAATGGAAACCATGCAATCAAGAAGAGCTTGGAGCGAGATATTACAGATTCTAAGACAAAACAACTTCCAACCCAGACTGATGCATCCCGCAAAACTATCCCTCAAATTCAATGGAGAAATAAAATATTTCCACGACAAAGAACAACTGAAGAACTTCATCAGTGCCCAACCAGCATTGGAAAAAGCACTAAAAGATATCCTAGAGAGAGAAAAAAGAGACCACAATTCCAAGAACAACAATAAAAATAACTCCCTAAACAGAACAAGCAAGTAAACAGTCAGCAAAAGAAGGACAACAACAAGTAAATAACATGACTAGAATAAGCCAACATATAACCATGATAACCATTAATGTAAATGGCCTCAACTCAAAAGTCAAAAGGAAAAGATTGGAAGAGTGGATTAAGGAACACAATCCAACGATATGCTGTATACAGGAAATACATTTTACTCAAAACGAAATCCACAGATTGAAAGGAAAAGGTTGGAAAACAATTCTCCATGCAACAGGTCCCCAGAAAAAAGCAGGAGTAGCTATTATGTTTGCAAACAATGTAAACTTCAAACCAAAAACAATCAAAAGAGATAAAGAAGGCCATTACATACTAGTTAGGGGAAAGCTGCAAGAGGAAGAGGTAACAATCCTAAACATTTATGCACCAAATCATGAAGCACCTAACTTTACAAGTCAAATCTTAACAGACGTAAAAAATCAAATAACTAATAACACTGTTGTAATAGGGGACCTAAACACCCCTCTGACGCAAAGAGACAGGTCAACCGGACAGAAACTCAGCAAAGAAATAACAGACCTGAACCAAAAGTGTGAACAGATGGACTTAGTAGATGTATACAGAGTGTTCCACCCCACAACATCAGAATACACATTTTTCTCAGCTGCACATGGGTCTTTCTCCAAAATAGACCACAT
>PVLD010026355.1:0-22287 GCA_004027595.1 Dinomys branickii | reverse complement strand
CCTGGGCAATAAGGACAAGTCAGGTGGAATCACAATCCCTGACCTGAAATTATACTACAAAGCAACTGTAATAAAATCAACCTGGTACTGGCTAAAAAACAGACCTGAGGATCAATGGAACAGACTGGAAGATGCAACCATAACGAAAAACCCACTCAGCTACCTAATATTTGACAAAGGGGTCAACCAAACCCACTGGGGGAAGAAAAAAAAAAACACTAACTTTTGAAAATCCCTGCAAACCGTCATTACAAACATTAACTGGGCCAATTTTGCCTGAAGGCAGGATTACTCTTTTCCACACTGCTTTGTATCTTCCAGATTAACCTGGTTTTTTTTCAAGTGTCACATTAACAACATTTTCAAATGTCTAAATGCTCATAAGATGCTTTCAAAAACACATTCAAAAGTTAAAGCAAGGTTTTAGGGATACAAGGGTGGGAAGCATAGACGCAGTTCACTGCATGGGGTGGAAGACACTTCCCACACACACCACAGGCCGAATTGAGCTATAACATCACCAGCTGTTGCTGGGCCAAGGGATGGGAAAAGAAGGAAATGGTGTAACCCCGCACGAAGGAGGAAGTCATTTCCAGGTGCAATTCCATGCCAAAGGATACTAAGGCTGTCCCGTGAAGAATTTTGTTCCTCTTCTCTGAAGCTGGAGCAGTCATAGGGTGCTGTTTCTCTGCCTCTTTATTCATTTTGATTGGCATACAAAGATATTGCTAGAGGTCTCTTGGTACTTTAGATTTTATTGCCTAAAATATGCTTCCAAAATTAGAAAATGTGAGCTTAATTTTATAACAGCTGAAGAAGAGTTTACAACCTTAGAAGTCATAACTAGGTAATTCTGAAATAACTCAAAAACTATTTAAAAATTTTTCTGCAGCATTCCTTCTTCTACCTCATAACTGCTTTCCCAAGGGAAGACCCGTAAAAACTTCATAACAGAGAAAAGTCTTAGGACAGAAATGGAAAATAATAAGCATATCACTGAAGCCTAAAAAATTCAGGCAAAATACATTAAAAGGAAAGAGAAACTGGTCTTCCAGATTTATGTGTTCACCTCTGAGTAAATGAAAGATCCCTTCACAAGGGTCTGCTGTGACCCCATGATGTGATGCAACCCCAGTGGCATAGGATCATATTTGCCTGCATTATTGTCTTCATAACAACTCATCACTGCCTGAAATTGAGTTGTTTTTGTGTTTGTGTTGTTACTGATAGTTCCTCAATGCTCCTGTTAAAAGGTCAGGGCCCCATCTCCTTTAGCTCCTTTAGCTCCAAGTCTGGCACACAGTGGATCTTGAAGAATATGTGAGTGAATGAGCATGTTCCTCTCCCACCTCTGGCTGACATTCCATTCAGCTAGGATGCACATCGATCGCAACATGAACTCACACTCTCATCTTCCAACTTGAGGGTATTTTCCTTAGGTTCTTGCTACAAGCTTCCTATGAATGTATTACATGGGAAGCAATTCAAACATTCAAGTGCACAGGTAGATACAAGTCTTTTAGTCAGCACCTATATTTAATAACCAGAATGGTCCCTAGATGGCACCTAATTTATACCCTTTCATTCACCAAAGAAGAAAGTAATGTGATTTTTTTCCCCAAGATTAAAAGCTAGCATTTACTTGCACAGCATGAAATATAATGACTTTAAACTCCTGGCCCAAGAATCATTTTACTGAAGCCAGTGAGACAGCATCACTGTTGGGTAGAAGGATGAAAAATGACTGAGAATCTCGAATGTTTCCAGACACTTTGTTCGGTGTTTGTAGAAGACAGTGCACATTGCCCACAATCATTCCTGCTTCCCTTCTTCCTTAGAGAACCTCAAGTTTCAGCTGAATAGTACATCAATAGTTCTGGAATGAGATTCCAGATTCTGTGTCACATAAAGCAATTCAAGTGTAGCAAGTCCCTTAACAGTTGTTGGTCCGGGGGTAGCCATGTGATAGGTATAATTTAGTTCAATTGAAAGGAAGAGATAAGTATGTAAACTTACTCTCTCTCTGTCTCTGTCTGTCTGTCTGTCTCTTTGTCTCTCTCTCTCTCTCTCTCTCTCTCTCTCTCTCTCTCTCTCTGTATTTCTCTCTTTCTTCTCCTTCCCCATTTCTTAAAAACAAGGAGCCCTTCAGGGTCGATTGCTGCTGGCAGCCATCTGTGTCCATGAACAGATTCATCCTTAGAATAAAATTCCTGCAAGGATGATAATGTCACTACTTATATTAAGGAGCCACCAAACATTTTTCACAAAGAATCAGATAGTAAGTACTTCAGCTTCACCAACATGAAGTATTTTCCATGGTTCAGTCATAGTAGTGCAAAAGTCACCAAAATGGTATGGCTATGTTTCAGTGTAATATTGTTTTCAAACGCAGCCCTGAGTCTGTTTACATCATTAAGCCATTTTGACCCTACAGAGACATAGATTATATCATTCCTGGAGTTCATCCTACATATTCACTCCCTTTCAAATTTTACATTATTTAAACCAATTTCAGTAAGAGAGTTTTAGAAATACTATTACAAAAGCCAAATATTATCAGTCTAATTAAATCAGTGCTTCACACATAATATTCACAATATTCCTGTAAAGTTGGTGTTAGTCAACCTACTCTTAATATGAGCAGGAGAGAACCAATTTTGCAGAGTTTCTAATTGTCAGTAGCAGTATTTAACCCGAATGTACTGGCCCTCCAGCTCTGTGATACCTGAACACTCAGTTATGTATTTCTCAGCACTGAAGAGTGGAAGAATAGCCATTGCCTCGCTATCTGATTCAGAAGCTTCCAGAACCATTACAAGCATGCCAAAGAGAAAGTGAGTTCACATGGGGGAGTACATGGTTACAACATCTTTGTAAGGACTGGAAGGATGAGTGTTCTGGGCTGCCGTTGAACTTTTAGTTTCAAGGACATATATACAAAACATCCAAAGGTTAAATAGTAACAACGGTTACCAGTTTCTACAACTACAGCCACCACAGCCTTCTCACACCAATGGCCCAGGTGACTGGTCTCTTGAAAGTCACACTGAGACTCTGTGAACCATCACAACTGCCAAAGCTTACCTGTCAGCAACTACAGCTGCAAAAAATTGTTCTTCACTTCATCCTGACCTCACACAAGCATATCTAAGTGGCAGAACCTGGTTACGAAGGAGTCTGAGAAGTATATATTTTATCTCTTCTATGGGGGAGGACCCAACAGAGACTGGCAAGATTTCTTTTCAAAGAAAATGGAGTAAGGTTGTTCCTCAGAATGGTTTGCATTTGTATCTTCCACCTCCAAGGAAGAATGAGGTCCTAAAGACAGTTAAATCATTTTCTAAAAAGTTTGAAAGGACTATTTTCTCATCCCCAACTCCATCAGCAGAGCCAAAATAATGACTTCATAGTAATTTTTCACTGTACACTTGAGAGAAAGTAATGCATTCATTATTGGAATAAAAGTGGTTCGTGCATATAAATCTTGCCCTCGGCAAAATAAATTATCAAAGCCTGTGCCAATGGGAAAGATGGCAGGTCCAAGATGCTAACAGCCAAGTTCTATAAAGTGATAGGCAAGCAGCTTTCTTTTATCCAAAGGAATTTGTATTTCATGGCTCAGTATTGGTAAGGTATGGATCTTTGAAAGGAGACATTCAGGCTACTGTCAATAAATTAGATTGATGTTTAATTGGCCTAAAATGTGTTCTTGGTTATTTAAAGTATGTGATATTTTTGCAGGAGAACTTATCAGTACTGCTTAGTGGAAGAATAGAATAGCTTTCCAACACAAAGAGCGCTCTGGGAGTTCATTTCTAAGCTCCTTACTTAGCACACAGTACATATTTTTGGGTAAGAAATGCCACTTTCCTCAACCTCCATTTCCACAAGCCTGAAATTTGGGGATAATAGCATGGGAGGATTAATGAGAAAATATGCCCAGAATGATTTGCACTTCTTGAAAAGTATTACACTATATATTCAGGAATATTGTTATTTATGATGAGATAGTGTCAGATGCATAAATTTGGGCTTTTTGAATTATTGGCTTACAGGAAAATAGTGAATCTAGGTCAATGAAGACCTTTTTCTCAGGCTGCCTCCACTCTGAATAAAACATAAAGGAAACTTTTCTAACTTTCTCAGAAAAAAATTGTCAACTTCTATAATTATTTTGGTAAATTATCTTTTTCCAGGAGGATACAATTTTAAGCTGGGTGCAGTGTCCTTTTAAAGAGAAGCTTGTAGTTCTCACTTTCTTAGATTTCCAAGCTATCCTCCGGCAATAAGAACTGTTTATGGGTAGATTAAACAAGCTCCAGGAATGTGTATAGAATTCACTCCTGTGTGTCTTATTTTGATCTGATTTTACAAAATTTCCCATGAACTGCAAAAGAAATATCTATAAATTTTATGTCCAGTGAGATTTCTGCTTTGCCTGGAAATAAGAGAGCTGACCTGAGATTTGCATATGAGATACCCCAACAGAAAAACAAAGGTCTTACTTCAGCATCACACAGAAAGGACAATTGTCTGCTGCAAACCAGCAACATGCCAAGATATAATTTTATGGAAGCTTTTACAAAAATTCATAGCTGTGACTGCAAAATAATTATTGGTTTACTTCACATGATAGGTTAATATATCCAATAAAAACATAATTTTAGAATTTATTTCCCCAAATATGCCATTTCTATATATTTGATTTTACCATTTTTCTTTTTGACATTTTTCATGACAGAACCTACGTACTGAACCTAAATAAATTTTGGAAATTTTCCTGTCTTTACAATAATGAGGAAGTGATTAATTAGCACACTTGATTTGTGAGGATGGTTTCCATTTTGGAGCAATAGGTACGTTGGCCCTTCCAAAAATAGCTTTTAAGCATTGCCTTCCTTTTCAGGGTTATTAAATGAGTACTAACCCTGAAACAACTCTGTAATTCCTGCTCAACTCTGTAAGGAATGTAGGCAAAAAAAAAAGAAAAGAAAAGAAAAGAAAATACTCAATTGTCTCCTGACATTTTTTTCTTTGTAAATCCTCATGTTCAGAGTAGTAAAAATAATATTCACCTGATCTGGCCAGGTGCTAGCTCTGCCTTTTGTCAACATCACTTTAAAAATCTGTGCGAGATGGTGAAAGATGAGCAGGGTTCAGAAACAGTGTTACTTGCAGCAGAATAATTATTCAGACCCACTTAACCTCCCATACCCCAAAGCACGAATGCTGGGTTATCACCCTGGATCACCAACACTATTCACTGAGCAACTTTGTAGTTGGTCTTGTAGGTTCTACAGGGAAGAGATACAAAGATACTTTGGATACATGTAATGTTAAGAATTTACTTGAGGGGCCACCACACAATGTTGAAAACCTTAAATGCATAACCACTTAATTGCATTCTAGAATGTACCATTGACATGCTGTCTGCATATTGGTGAGGAACACACACACACACACACACACACACACACACACACGATTAGAAGATACATTATAACTAGTAGTGACACTACTAAGGAAAGTTGTTAATGGTAGGGGAAAACATGGAAAAATGGTTAACGGGAAGAGCAAAGCCATCTATTTCACCCCCCCAAAAAAAAGAAGGCATCTGAGCATGCATTCAGCAGCTTGAGAATTAGTGAATGAGGCCAGTTACTGGAGGCAGCAGTCAGAGTGGAGGAGGAAATAACCAACCTGTAAGAGAAAGTGAAGCAACTCCATTCTAGAACTCAGAAATACCTGCTTCCCAGGCAAGAAATCACAAGTGAGATTTCTCCTTTTGACGTATGATTGACACTTTGACAAAGTTTTGCAAAGTCAGTGTTTTCTCAATATGGACAGGATATGGCAATGTGCTTTCATACTTGAAAATATTACCTTAATCAATTATATTATTTTATTAAGGATAATATAATTATATATTAATCCTTTGTGTTTTAGAAGAATTAAGCATGTCAAGGTAATAATATGTAAACAATACTTAACAAATCTACATGTGTGGAAGACTTTATAGAGGGAGGAAAGAATCAGCTAAGTTTTTAAAGCAGAAGAACCTAGAAAATCAAAGGGGAATTTTGAAGAACTGTGGTGGAAGGCTACCGATACATGTTTTTTGTTGTTTTGTTTTTGTTTTTTTCCCAATAAATCTTAAACTGAGAAAAGAGCTTAGGCAAAATCTCCAATGTTTTCACAATGCTCAAGAGGATGCTTATATATGATTTGCACATAAAATATTGAATTTGAAAAAATCTTATCTTGAATTCCCAAGCCATTTGTAGAATGCAGTGTGGCACATTAATGTGGTAGAGGGGACATAAAACAAACAAGCAAACTCTCTATACAAACACCATGGGAGATAAAAAATAACATAAAAGAACTTTTAAAAAAATATCTTCTTTCTTCCCATATATGCAAACACATATTTTCTGAGCAAGGACAGGATTATAAGTAGGCAGACTGTAAGATCTGGGAAACATGCAAAAGATTCCATCTGCATCCTTGCATACCACACACAAACTAGCACATGGACAGGCAAGCTCACACTGAGATGCTACAATCAAATGCTTACTCTTTTGCTGTTCACTTTGCTGCAGAGCAAATAATTGGAAGATTTACGAAGTAAGCCTTATTAGAAACATATATTAAAGACAGTGAATGCATCTTTCTTAAGATAGGCTTATGATGGGTTTGAGGGTGTAGCCCACATGAGGGTGTTTAGGGAAGATGACATGGGTCAAAGAGGACATTTGGGAAGGGGAGTTTGTAGTGGCTTTATTCCTAGATTACCAAAAAGGCTTTTGTAAAGAATCTGAATGGACAGTCAGGAGCCAAATGGCCATTTCCTTGATCAAGGGTTTCCATCTTGCTGTTAGCAGTATAAACTTATTTATATTGTTTAAAAGTACTCTCCTTTTATGTATTTAAATATTAATACTATTAACATTTTCTCATTAATGAGTATTTAGTTTGGTTTTGATAATTTCCTATAAATAAAATAGGAGATGAAAATACTGTGCTTAAGTCTGCATTTTTGTACAACTATTTCTGAAGGGAAAACAATCCTAGAAGTAGAGTTATTGGGGTAATTGCATAAACAATGTTCAACAGATCTCATCCTTTTACTCTCTGTAGAAGTTATACTCGTGCATCCCCACCCTCCATCTGTATGGACACTTGTGTGCCCACATTCTTGCTAACATGGCTTGTAACCAAACGTGTCCAAGAGTTCTCTTGAATTATATTTACAAGTAAATTTTAACCACAACTCTTGTAAATCTTCTTTATGCTTTTGTTTTGTAAGAGCAATTGCTTGAAGTCTTATTTTAATTTCATTAATGTATCTGGTATAATTATATTAATAGATAATAAGAACTTTCACTGTTGTGTGATTTTTTTGTTTTCCAGAGAAATATATCTTTATTTTTATGGTATCTTCCTTATTTTTATTTTAAATAAGGAACACTATCCTGCTTGTGGTTTTGTTTCTGTTTTAGAACCCATCCACCTTTTTCACTTGGTTAAAATTTTTCAGTGACATCTTCTCAGAATATGTGGAGAAGCCAGTTACATTTGAGCCTAGAAAGAATGACATAGATTGTTTCAGTCTTGCTTCTTCTTTGTCTACCAAAATCAATTCTGCAAGCTGCTCACAATGCAGTTTCTGCATACCTCTGCCTCACTGAGAACCTGCTTCTTGTAAATGTAGCACATCTCTAATTATCCGTGCAATTTTCTCCTTTTTCCGCAGAACTATATTCATGAATGGTCCTGTTCTGTTGTAGACAGAGAAAATGTTTTTGCAATAGCAATATAGTGGATCACTGTTATGGCCTGTGTGTGGATGTCACCTCAAAGCCTCATGCAGTCATAGATGTAGCTTTGCAGCTGTAGCTGCATCTACAGGATGCAATGTTGGGATCAAGATTGTGTGGTCACTAAATTAGCCCACTGAGTTTCTTGGCTAGGTTTTTAAAGCAGAAGTACCTAGCAAATTCAAGGGGAATTCTGAAGAAATGCAGGGAGAAGCCTGTGTGTGAGTGCTGCATGTCTAAGGGCATGCAGCTGGAATAGAACATAAAGGACAAAAAGAAGCTGCTGCCCTCCCTGGCTTCTTCACTATTTCACTGCTTTGCTACTTTGCTCTCAATGAATTGTTTCTCCTCAGAATATACTTCTGCCCTGTAATGTGCTTCTGCCCTGTGCCACCCTGCCTTGGAGCCAGCCAACAATGAACTGAAACCTCTACAAACTGGGAGCCAAATAAACCTTCCCTCCTTTAACTTGGGGTGTTGGGTATTTTGTCTCAGTAACAAGAAAAGTAACTAAGACAACTGCTTAAACTAGAAAGCTATGCTTTACCAACATTTTCTGAGATCTGAAGTCCTGAGCAACTATTTCATTTATCTTGTTTTCTCAATTTTTTTATTAGTACATATTTGCAATACATAATTATTATATTTCTCATGGGGAGCTGTTACACATACATAACACATCTGAATACTTTTTTACATTCCCTTTCCTCCTTTTTTTCCATTCCTACTTTACCTGCACTGGCCTAGGCAGTCTTTCCTCCTATTTTGTAGCTAAAGATTTATGTACCCTATTGGTCCAACAGAAAATATTTCACATTTTTATTTCTTACTTTTTTATTAGCTTTTTACTACAATACTTGAAAGAATAGGTGAGAATTGGTGGTTCTAATAAGTCAAATTAAAACTAAAAGTTTTAAAATATTTTAAGGGAATATATTTGGCTATATTTTGCCTCTTTTATGGTAATTGGTCTATTGAGATCATCTACACTTCTTGAGTCAATTTTCATATGTACTTTTTCCAGAAACTATATGTTTGACCTGGCTTCCAGATTTTTTAAAAATTATATTCATTATTTTACATAGACATCTACTTTCAATATTTCAACTTTTTCTCTTTATTAGTAATTATATCCCTTTCACTTCTTTATTTCACTAAATTATAAAGTAAGTTATATGGATCTTTTTAAACTACCACTTATTTTTAAATTGTATTTTAACTCACTATTTTTTATTTGCAAAATTCTGCCATTTTATTTGCATGTTGCTTATTTTTTGTCTATATTTTAAGTGTAATATTTATGGTAAACTCTTATTTACAAATAAATGTTTTAAGGATTAGAAAATCAATTGAGACTACTTCCTTTTTGTATTTCTCTTTTCATCTTTTTATTTTAAAAATAAAAGTAGAAAACATATTAACAGACATCCATTTACAAAATAGCATAAGAATAATACAAACAATACAGAGTTACAGGACAAAGTGGTAGGAAATTAACAATGGTTGTTGTATTACATACTGACATCTTTAAAGTGGTTTCTCAGGAAAACAAATAGAGACATGCAATAATGATCAAACGAGTAATCATTAACTGTTCCTTTCAGTAAAGTAATAGAAGACAGCAGTACAACTGTTAGCTATCCTGTATATACATACGTACATGATTTCCCCTTCTTTCCCTTCTCCTTTCCCTCACCCCAGTTTGCAAGAAGAGGGATTGTGTTTCATAGGACTTGATGAGAACTATAATCTCCAGTCATCTCTGTTGTCACTTCAACACTCTGTGTTTGTAGTTTGTGTTTTTATATTATATATATTGTTAAATTTTCTATGTGAATATACTTTATTATTTCATTGATCATTACTTTATTGTATTGTAGTTTAAGTAGATAATGAGTGATGATAACTTTTAATGTTTTGTCTGTTTTTATATTTATCCAGATGATGACTACTGCCCTAATTCATAGAAAATTTTTGTAGGTATTGCAGTAATGTAAAAAAAAATGTATATGTTCAATTTGGGCTGCATAGTCCTATGTCTAGTACATGAATGTTGTACATTGGATTAGCTATCAAGCCCTTAGCTGGTTTCCAAGGAAAAAGCATTAAAGTGTTATAGAATATTAAATAACAATAAGAAGAACAAAATCTCCTTATGTGCAAACTAAAAAAAAACAAGAACTGTTAAATTTTTAAATCAAGTTTTCAACTATCTGCTACAAGTTTTTGCACAAATCTCACCATTCCAGTGACCCTTGATTGATAATCCCATGTAAATTTGTAACTCTGCCTGCCACACACACAAGTTTTACCCCTCACCCAACTCTACTTTTCCCTAGCATTTAGCATATTCTAAGCTATTGAATCACTTAGTTATGTATTTTTTTGACTGTTAATTGTTTACTTTTATCCACTAATATGTAAACTTCCCAAGTCCAGTAGTTTTTCTTATTTCAGTCATTAATGGATAAAAGTGGTTGCAAATATAAGTGCTAAGTCACACTAACTGAAAACTCAAGGTGCATGTCATAATAATTTATGTAAAAACAAAATGACAAACTATTCTGAAAGCACAAATATGCAAATGCATGGAAAAAAATCTAGAAGTATAATATGACTCCAATTTGAAATTGAATGCTCAAGAAGATGTTTTACTTTTTACCAGATATCCTTCCATGTTCCCTATTTTATATTAAAAAGTATCATGTGAATAATTTAAATTTTTAAACTTATATTTGGATGAAAAATAGGTCTGCAAAACAAAAATGTTTTAATAAAGAGATAAATGTCATGTTTATCATATTTGAAAGCCTATTCTAAAATTCTGACCATAGAATTACATTGATAAAAGAATAGACTTACAAATTATAGAACTAGACAGATATACATTAATTAACACATTAGAATGCACTGCATAATAAGAGAGGCTTTTCAAATTAGAGAGGGAGCCAGGCATGGTGGTGCATGCCTGTAATTCCAGCACTTGGGAGGCTGAAGCAGGAGGATCACTGCAAGTTCAAGACCAGCCTGGGGTACAAATTGAGCTCATGGCCTGCTTAAGCTGCGTAGCAAGACCTTGTCTCAAAAAGACAAAAAAAAAAAAAAAAGAAAAAAAAATTAGAGAGGGATAGAGTGAATGGTATATGACCAGCCTATTGTGATATTGGACAGAAGGGGTAAAACCATGTAAATTTTCACTTTACATCAAACAGGAAAATACTGATAAATTTATGGATATAAAAAAATTAAATCACCACAGAAAATACTCTAAATAATACTTAAGCCAAAAACTATCTTTAAAATCTCTTTGAATAAATGTAAAGGTATTGGGAAGAGAACCTTATTAAATCAAAGTTACATGCAACTGAAGCAAAAAACAATGAACTCTAAATGAACCAAGCTCTTAAAGATGTAGGACTGCCAACCATTAGCCACCAGTTTGATGCTCTGATTCAAAATGAAAAAACACATTCGGAGAGCTACATTATACTACGTGACCCTATAAATAAAGACTGCAATTCACAAATAATACACTTGCAGAATCTTGGCTTTGAGATCACAGAAGAACAAACCTTTGTATAAACTGAAGCTTACACTTATTTTTATTGTAGCTTCAACACAAATCAAGGATAGTGGTGCAATGATAGATCTGCAGCGAGTAAACTGGGACAAGAGGTTACTCAGTTGCCCGGAACTGGGAGAGTCTGCCTCTTTACCATCGCTGTCAATAATAATTAGCCCTTTCTGAAAGAGGGTGTTGTAGCTACACAGCCGAAATGATTCTTTAAAGGAGGATATAATTTGGCTTACAGAAATTCATTACCCACAAATAACTGCTTGTGGAGAAAAAGACAACAAAGCATTGCACTTGGAAGTGGTAATCACTGTAAACAGTATCCCGAGCCTAGATTGGGACTTGTATAAGAAACGATCATATTGCCAATTAGCCAATATTTTCTCAGTGTGATGACACTGAAATGGCTAAATACAAAATTGGGAGGAGAAAACAAATTGCTCTCAGTCCCCCTTTTCCTGCCTCCACCGCCCCACTCCCACCCGCTACAGTCAAATAAACAACACAAGAGAAAACCCAACAATCCTGAGAGAGTGATTTTCCTGGGTCCCTTTCATAAAAGACCTGGAAATAATATAGCATCAGTTTATAAACCAGACAGGGCTCAGCCTGCTGTGTCAACATAGAAAATCAATCCGGGAGTCCCAACCCTGCTGTGTGGCTTGTAGAGCTGCGGCAGAAATCAATCCCAGAGACCAATGAAAGAGCACTGCCATAGGGTTGGAGAGCACATGCCTCGAATCATTGGCCTCTGAGCCTGAATCCCCCGGGGCTTTGCAATCTGGGCTCTTATTGTGGATACACAAAGGAAAACTGTCCTGCTCACGCTGCTGGGAGGTGATTGCCACTATTTTCATGCCAAAATTTTGAGAATATTATGAGTACTGAGCTCGGGCTTGACATGCATTTGTCTCATTTACTCTCCCCAGTCGCCCTTCGGGGAGGTGTTCGTGTTGCCCCCTTTACCAATGGGACTTGGACGGGGTAAACAGTCGGCTAACGTACTGGCCCAGTAAGTCAAATCAGACCTTGTTAATCTTAAATTTAGAAAGTAAAACTCTTCTTATATCCTTATATTAGCTTGTTCAAGTTGACTTAATAAAAGACACAAACTGGTGACTTCACAGAAATTTCTTTTCCCGAGTCCTGGGGGCTAGAAGTGTAAGATCAAGGTGTTATCTTCTGAGATCTCTCTCCGTTGCCTGTTTTTTTCCTTTTTCCTGCCGTAGTCTTCCTGCTATACACGTATATGTCCTAATCTCCTCCTCTCACATGAGGAGCAATCGTATTGTATTAGTACCCACCCAAATGCACTCGTTTATCCTTAATTACTTCTACAAGGCCTTAAATCCAAAGATGGTCACATTCTGAAGTGCTGGGTGGGTCATGATTTCAACACAGGATTTGGGAAGGGGGAATGTCTCAACCTATAGAACAGAAACCATAATCTGTAAGTCCTTTCATCTTGTAAATCCAGTGTTCTGCTGACTGTCTAAAAATAGCTGATTGGGCATAGAAAAGACCCACAATACACTGGCTGGTCTCACTTTGCATGTTCTTGACACTTAAGGTAGTTGGCATCTCTCAGCAATCATGTGATGATCCTCCATTCCAGGGTTTCTCCAACTTTAGGCTGTATCAAAATCTCCTAGAGAGCTCGCAAGAGGACTGCTGAGCTCCACCATTACTTCCTGATCTGAAGTCAGTCTCAAAAATTGACATCAATATCAAAGTACCCAGTGATGCCAGTGATGCCCAGCTGGAGCCCACCCTTCGGGAACCGTGTTTCAGCCTTTCCCCAATCCATTCTCAGGTTGACTCACACCTGTGTTTTCTGTAAATCTCCACCACACGCTCCTTTGTGGTCTCCTTGAGCTCACCATCTTTCCATGTCACTGAAATAGACAAAGCAGTTAGAACGTCCTCACACTACCACCACTGCGCCTCCACGCCCAGCCACAAACGTCTGTACTCACTCTGCCTTCCTGGATGTTTTGAAAGATGAAGCGCCTGAGGTCTTCTTAGAGCCAATGTCTCCACACATGCACTAGACCCACCCAACCCCCACTGCTCACTAAGGGTTTCCCTCCATATATCACCCAACTCCCTTGTAATGGGATCACTGCTATTTTAAATGTATCGAAGAATACAGTTTCAAAACTTTCATAGCAATAGGTCGCATAAATAAAAGCCCTTGGGTTCTTCAGTGATCTATTAAGACTGTGTAAGGCTTCTGGTACCAAACGCATGAGGCGCACTGTGATCACGGATGCCCCAGGTCTCGGTGAGGCCCACAGTGCAGTGCCCACCACTGTCTCCAAGGCATGTGTGGAGGTTTAGCAAAACGTGATCACGTATTGTCTCCTGGTTGATGAAGATGTGATTCTAATAAAAGCATCACCAAATACAAAAGATACAAATCTCTGTCAGGTGAGTTAGGATTAGATTACTATCCTCACAGAAGAAAAGGGGTAAAACTTCCAGAGGCTTATGTTCTACAAGTCCCCACTCCTGGGAAGAGTAGGGAAGGCTTCACTGGGCTCTTTGAAAAATGGCCCTTCACCAGTCTCTACTGCATCTTCCTGGTAGCTGTGCCTGCTCTTCAAAGGCAAGTAAGCAGCAATCCCTATGGAACACTTACTAGCAATGTGAGGAAATTAGAGATTTCATTCCCCTGTGAGGAATTCCCCTGAGGAAGGCCTGATCAATTAAAGCTCTATAAATAATTGACTGATATATATAGAGATATAGATGATATAGACATAGATGTAGATATAGATATAGATAGATAAATAGAGATTATATCAATTGATACAAATATTCTGAAAGAGCTAATCTGGTTGTGATGAAGTTCCTAAGTGTATACAATATCAGAAATAATGTAAAATAAATTATAGCTCCAATATTTTAAAAACTACCCACAGTGCTAAAAGTCCTGAGTTTGTAACTGACATGGCTAAAGTCCCACATCTATTGCACCATAATAAAAGAAGGATGAAAGAAATCTAAGCATTCAAGAAAATGACTGAACTATTCAAAATATCCTTATTTCAGTTAAGTAAATAAAGGCCCGTAGTTCCTACAATGAAAGCTGAGGATTCTTTGGTAGTCTGTTGGGATTCCATACTTCCTTCCTTTGGCAGGGGAGATTACTGCAGTGAGATATTGTAGTAAAATATCATTTCTTAAAAAGAATAAGTCTTCAATAGAGTGGACATGTTTTGGGGCACTTCCCCCTGGGTTTCAAATCATAATTCAGCCATTATTTCTTTTCCAGAAACCCAGATAAATGCTGTTGCATACAAACTAGGCATATAGAACCAAATAAAAGGAAATATACTTATTTTTAGTTTCTCTGGCCGTGAAGTTCTATTAACACTAATAGAAGCTCTGGTTTAAACAGAGCCTCCAAAAGGTGATGTGCTGGAAATTTCATTCCTAAATGAATATGGTAATGATTTTCAGGGATGGGACATAGGGGAGGGGAAATAATTAGCACTGGCTGAAGTGATATGGTTGAGGCATCTGATGACAGCTGGGAGGGGGACAGCTGGATATGGTGGCACTTACCTGAAGCTCCAGCACAAGCCAGGAGGCTGGCAAGTAGAAACCCAATCTGTGCAATCCAACAATTTAGCGAGACCTGCCCAAGACTGATAAAAAGGCTGGAGAAGTAGCTCTTGGACTTCCCAGTGTCCAGAGCTATAAGAATTAAATGCATTTTCTACATAAATTACCTAGTCTTAGGTATTTTATGACAGCAAGGAAAATCATTATTATATAAGGCCACAATCAGTATAACACAAGTTATCTTATTTTACATCAAACTAAACAAGAAAATTATAATTGTTTTGACTTGCCCTCCTTTTCCCCTTTTCCTTTAAAAATATTAAAAATTTCAAGGGCACTGCTCTGTATTCGTTCTTTCTGAATCCAAAGCACTATTTGCCGATCAAAAGAAATTTCACTAAGGTATTCCCTTACAGAAATAAGGCCTGGTTTTAGTAGGTAAGGAAATCAACTTCTGTAGTTTCATGCAACACCTATATGTACATAATCTTCTCAATCTATATTGCATTTATAATCTTACTATTATACAGTTAAGCTGCATAAGGGCGGAGACAATGACTTCTCACCCCAGGGCAGACTCCTTACCTGGCTCAGAATAAGCTCGACAACAGATAAACTGCAAGATTAGATATTGCCATCTCCCTCTTCAACAAACACCAACAATTCAGCGTTTTCTTCTTCCTTTTTTACCTAGCCTCACCAACCGATTTATCACCTACCCACGAATCAAAGCCAAAAATGTTGCCTTTATCAGTAACTGTACATTTTCTTATTTAAATTTCATATCCACTTAATCTCCAAGTCATACAGACTTTTACCAATTCTTTATAACTCACAAATTCAAGTTTTGTCATTACTTATGCAAATGTTACTGTAGGTTCATTCATCATTCTCAATATAATGCCTTCTACCCATTTCATTGTAAAGCTGGCAGGGCTTGCTTTCTAAAAGTAAATATGCAATACAACTTTGCTTTCTTTTCAGCCTCTCCTCTGTTTAGATTTTAATGTTTCTCTATATTATCTAAACACTCAGCATGTCCCAGGAGGCATCACTATCCGTTGCTAAACAAGTTTCCCCATGAGTTCTTGCCTACACTCTTCAAATGCCCTGTGCTTGTAACAAATGTCTCAGTTTTGATTTCCCCAGAAGCAGATCCTGAGACAAAGGATCTGAAAACAAATGCTTTATTATTTATTAACTAATCCCAGGAAGCCGTGATAAATACCCAGTGAAGGGATAAAGGAAGGAAAGAAAGCCAATAAGGGCTACATTATCAAGCTGATTATCAGAGTAGGGCAGCTAAGCTATTTCAATGGGGAATCATGGAAGACGGTGAGAAACACTTCTCCTTCCACCCCAACCGATTTGCCTTCAAGGGAAGGTAAGGCAGAGTGTTTATTCTTCAGTGCATTTCTCACTGGCCAAAAAGGAGTATCCAGCCTATCATTTCTAGCCTGTTGTAGCATGCACATGTCAGATGTCACAGGTAGGGAAGTTACAGGTACTCCAGGTACGATGCATGTAACCAGAATGGCTAATGCCAAGGAAATATGGGTGGGCATTGACGTGAGAGTGCTCAATGCACGTGGCACACAACATCACTGGGACCTGCTGTTTTTATCCTGTTACTTATGTGGAAGCTGCTTCGTTTCTTTTTTCTTGTCTTGTCATCATTCTGATTAACTTTCAATGCTACGTTAAATGTTACTCACTCTACTTTCATCCTTACGCAGAATTAATGATTCCTCCATAAGGGGGAATGTCCTCTTGTAAGGGGACATCTCTTCTTAAATATCCAAGGTGGTATTCCAGGTATCAATATATTTTCCCATGAAGCATTCCATTCAACGGATAAATAAGCAAAAAATGATATTCTTTGATTCACCAACTGATACTGTTTGAGCAACCTTGATATTAATATATCCATTGCCAAATGGGGTAACCAAAGGGAGTGTCACTGTAAGTTGTGATTGGAAAACACAATTCTGCATTAAAACCTGATCTTCTGCTTTCTAGTTATATTTTGATTGACCTTCTATATCCATGGATTTCATAACCATAGGTTTAATTAACTGTAGCTTGGAAATGTTTGAAAAAATTATATGTGTACTGAATATGTACACAATTTCATTTGTCATTACTCCCCAAATAATACAGTATGGCAACTATTCATACAGCATTTAAATATTAGCTACTGTAAGAAATTTACAGATCTCTGAAGTATATGGGAAGATGTTCTTAAGTTACATGCAAATTATTTATCATTTTACGTAACAGACCTAAGCATCTGCAGAATTTGGTTTCTATGGGCAGTATTGGGACAAATCTGCAGATATCGAGGGACAACAGTACTTTAAAATAAAAGATGTAGGTATTTTTAGATAAAGCACCCTTTTACTCTTTTACAAACAGAAGAAAATATTTCTATGAGTGCCTATTCCTATGTTCTAACAAGTGTTGCCTTAGAGAACAGAGGGATCAAAAATTCTTGAAAACAATGCTGTTACTCAGTGAGAGGGAGAATAGTCATCCTCACTGCAAGATACTCTGAAGATGCAGTTCAGAGACTGGATGAGTAAAGAGAAAGGAAAAGAAAAATGCAAACAGTTCGATTCCACTTAAATAACTGTGTTTATTGCAATTTAAGTTAATAGTTATTCATTATTCAGTCAACTCTTTGGTACAAACAGATAAATATTCTCCCACTTGTTAGTCCCTGGGGGCTTTCTTAATCCTATCTGGGTTAACTTTCTGTGAATGTCGGAGTAATCAGAAGTTATAGGTTGGATACATCTTGTGTTCTAGGGACACCCATGGTGTAACTGCTTCATTTTTTCTTTTCATTTCAAAGGAAATGGTCCATCCAAAGTGAAAATTGTAGGGTTTTTTTGTTTTTTTTTTTTTCTTTTTGGTGGTAGAGTATATTTTCCTCTTTGCTGGTGTTGTTATTGTTGCTGTTGTTTTAATCAGATAGTTATTTCACACAGAAGCAATCAAGGTTCTTCATTACCATCTCCCTCCACCCTCCTACTCAATCCATGCTGTTAAGAAAATACCCTTGTTAGTAATGTGATTCATCTACTCTTTTGTGAGTGTGTGTGAAGCGGAAGCAGCTGGTAAGACCATCATAAAGGAATCTTTTCAGATGGTAGCTATAAAGCTAAACTATTATTAGTGATATAGCAATGTCTCTGGGAACAAGGTGTTTTCTGAGGTTTAATGTGTATTTCAGAGAAAGGAGGACACATTTAGAATCACCAGGGATGAAGATAGAGAACATTTAATTCCAAGCTCTACAACCCAGAATTGTCCTATGCATCTCTATCTGTCCCTAAAATGTAAGCAATAGTCTACTTCTTCTCTTCTCATCAATGTATTAGATAGAGTCAAATATTTTCTGTGCAGATAAATGAAAATGTATCCATTTTGTCCAAGAAGAACATACAATCCACACTATGGTAGCTGTGGCTCTGGTTTTGCAATGAGATATTTATATATTCATAAGCTACCATTCATTAATATGCTTGACTTACAGACTAAATACTGAGAGTAACACTATGAGGGAAAGAGACACAATAAAGTCTGCCTGCAGGAGGCTAAACAAAGTCCTAAACAAAAGTTATACTCATCCAAGACATCAGATCAGAGTCAAGTGAAGGTAGAAAATGCCCATAAACTTGATGAAACCTGCACTCTACATGCTTGCTCAAATGTGTTTCAGAGGATCTCCTTTCTGTACAGAGGGTAAATGGATTATAAACATTGGTTGTCCTGCTGGTAACTAGAGCCACTTACTGAAAGCCAGCAGTATAACTAAGTATTGCAGTAAATGAGTCAGAGCCAGACAAATTACAAAGGGAGAGAGTGTTTTGTGATGTGTTCTTTAATATAGTAGAAAATCCCTGCTTTTAATCAAAGTCAATGCGATTGAAAAGATTACTATTATATCTCATTTATAGGTATTTCTTCTTCTCTTACTTTGGCCAATTAGGAAATAGCTCTAAGGATAGGAAGCCAAAGAGGAGAGATTTTGCTATCTTCTTAGTGCTTCAGTTTTAGTTGAGAGAAATCAAAGAGCAGATGATTGTTGAAAGGTAGTCAGATATTTCATGGGTGTTTTAAACATGTTAAAAGTTATAATGTAGGAGTTTCTGTTCAAATTTTTCCAGCCTACATACTGAGAGCTCATTATCAGAGTGAACTAACTAGGCTTGAAGCTCATGAGTGCACTTGTATCTGAGCAATATAAGCAATTTGTCAATCAGAACAACACAGTGGATGAGTAGGGACAAAACCTAGGTACCCAAAACCCAATCAAAACTAATTAAAAGTATAAAACCTTAGAAAAAAGACTCATTCACTCAAATCTCCCACAGTTTGCCAAGACCTTGTGAAGGAAGAATTTGGTCAAGTGATATTTATCTATGAAAACAGACGAGTGAGTGTGTGTGTGTGTGTGTGTGTGTGTGTAAGAGAAATAGCATAAGAGTGTAAAAGTGACAGCAAAATTAAAAGAATAAAATAAAGAAAGAATAGATCTGCTTATGGTTCCATAAAAATAAAAAAGACAATGGCTAATGCTCCTCTTTCCCAATGCTTGCCAACTTCAAATGAGACTCTTGTGACCTGCATCCTTTCATTTACTCCTCTTGGTATAGTAGTATTTGACTGCTATGATTTGCCAGACACTGAGACTCTAGCACATAATGCTAGTGAGAAAGCAAGGTGCTATGTAAGAGATCTGATGGCTCCTGGTTTCACAGCCTTAGTGACTATTGAATAGCCACCCACTCCTATCCTTCCAAACACCTAAACCACTTGAAAATCTTTAGCTGTAAAAGTTTTACATCCCAACTTCATACCTGCTTCACTTTAACTGATTACTTCCTTCCTCCCACTAAGTCCATCTCCCTACAAATTCTCATACCACTGAGGATGTAACTCTAAAATGTCAGCCTTGGAAAAGTCTTTCCTGGCCTCCCTAAGCCAGTAGGCCCTTATTTCTCTGTGGTCTAGTTCACCAGATGTGTGACATTGGTCTTTTGTTCTCCCCAGCTAGGAACTTTTAAAAGGCAGAGATTATGATCTGTTCATTTTAAAATCCCCAGTACCTAGCATGACTTTTGGGAAAAAAAATAAATAAGACCCATTGTTCAGAGAATAAATCAGTGGTAATAAGAACAAACTTCAAGGAAAATAAGTAATACCAACTTCCTCCCCTAAATAAAAAATGACAGAAACATGAAAATTCCTTGGATATGTACAAGTCCACACAATTCTTCAACAAGCATTAATTGTATGCATGCAATGCACAGTATTAGATACAGCCAGAGTTATGTGGCTTGTGCTCCCCATAACTTTATATTTTTCAGAAAATATAATAATCCTGTCTCCTTCATTTTAAATATGACTCCCAGGAGCCTTCAGGTTCCCTGGAATTTCTATTAATAATTCCATTTATCCTAGTAATACAATATGTGTCAAACATCGCAGTGTCTGTGAGAGATTAATAACCCAACTTTGCCTTGACATGAGAAAAAAAAAGATTGATGAAAAACATCTCTGGAAAGAGTTTTGATGCCAAATTAAGATTTCAAGGTGAATTATTCAGAGCAATTTAAGACCTGGCACATACCCTATGAAGTTCCTTTTCGGGGCTACACCCAGATAGATTCCCACTGTTCTGGAGCCCTGAGCACTCAGATTCTGTTTGGGATCCAGAACCCATTCATATGAACGAGGCCTACCTTTCTCCCAGCTTGCTAGCCTTTTCAGTACACTACTACTTACTGTAGTGTGGATTTTCCTGTCTTGAGTTTTGAGATATCCCTTCTTAGAACATCACTTCCAATTCTGCTCTTAAAAGCTTTGCTCAGGCTATATTAAGTTAGTCACTGCCTAGGACCCTCTGGCCTTGGGAATTCTGTTTCTCTCAGTCAGAACCATACAGTTTGTGAAATGTAGCGTATGGTATCTCTACAGTGTCCACAGCTCTGAGTCCAGTTCCTGACATGTTAGGGACAATCAACAGATACAGGATTAAGGCAATGATTATGTATTCACTTCTTACATGGCTACTGTCACACTGGGCAAGAGAGAGAACACAGTTGATGAAATGGGATTCTATATTTAAGATAAGGAACATAAAAAAACAGTGATGAAATACGAGAAGAAATTAAAGAAATGTTGTGGAGCAAGACAGTAAAGAGAGAAACCAATAAAGAGAAAGAGGTAAGTTCTTGGGGACACTAATGAAGCTTAAATCTCAAGGATCCTCATTTGCATAGGCCCCTGAGAAGGGCTGTATCTAATTCTACATTTATAACTTTATATTCTGTTTGCTAAAGAAGAAGATACTATAAATGAAATTTCCTTAAGGCCCCACAAATATGAGATATACCCCTAAAAAGTAGTAATAGTTTGTACTTTGGCTCTGCAAGCATTTATTGAGCATTAGGTCCTCTGCTGGTTGTTGGCAGACCAAAGACAATAAGGAAGTCTAATAAGCCATTATTTATTAGCCATTTTATCCGTGTGCCAGATTAGTGTATTATTTTAAAATGTACAAAGTATTCTTGACTTATCAGCTGACCATCAGTGCAAGTCAGTGAGTAGAGAAGCCACTGGACTCAGTGCACAGACACAGAGAGGTAAAAGTCACTGCAGTAGAAAGAATAGTGTACCTCCCATCATGTCCAGGCTTCAAGCTCCCAAATCTGTGGATGTAGTCAAAGTTATGGGCTTTGAGATGGGAAAACTAGTCTGCATTTTCTAGGTGTGCCCCTACTAATTGTGCGAGCCCTCAAAAGTTCAGAACCTGTTCAAACAGAAAAGAATATGAGAGATGAGATCGAAAAAGAAAGAGTATAGATTGAAGGCACAGGAGGGACTAGACCCACAATTGCTGGCACTAAAGATGGCATAAGGGGGACAGAAAGCCAAGGACCACAAGTGATTTCTAGGACTGGGAATGAGCTATACCTAGCAATAAGGATACAAAAAAAGGCAGAATTTAAAGAGAGGAAAAGATACATAAGAGGCATCTACTTGTCAAAAAAAAGCTGAGGGTACTATAGCAACATCAGAAAAATAAAAGTAAAACAACCCAGTTTAAGGGAAAAAGTCTGATAGTGTAAAGCTTTTAATTAATTAAAAAGATAACACTGGCATCGCCCAGAGGCGTTTCCGGCGGTCCTGCGGGTAGCATCGTGCTGCGTAGGCCACGCTGGGGGAGAACGAGAATTCAGACTGCCTGTCTGTCCTCACGCCTGCCTCAGGAGAGACTGATTCTAGACCAGGACATACCGGATCGTGCCTGCAGAG
>PVLD010026354.1:0-22294 GCA_004027595.1 Dinomys branickii | reverse complement strand
CTTTCCCACGTCTCGCCCCGGCAGCCTGGTCCGCCCTACCACATCTCCCCCGGCATCTCAGAGAAATACGCCCAGTTTAAACTTCCCAGCCGAGGTTCCGGCATTCACGCTCACCAAGTCTGTCTCGAGCTGGTGGTGTTTATTAAGGAGGTTCGCTCCCTTGCTGCTCACCCGGTCGCCATCTTCCTGAGTTCATCTGGAAGATTTTTTTAAATACTCTGATCCTGGAGTTGCAATGGCAGAGATTATGAATGAATTGACAGAGGATAAACAGGTCTTCAAAATATCTCCAAGGAATTCTGTTATGCATCCAGAAGGAGAACCACTATGTGATATAAATCTAAGGGAAAAAACCATCTAGTGCCACAGTAGATTTTTCTCTGTTCCTCACTGCCAATTTGTAAGTTAGGAATTTTTACCTCACTTTTAATTTAGTCAAGTGAAGCTGGGAAGGCCAAGGACTATCAACTTCCCAAGGTTACACAGTATTTGGGCCCACTAGCTTTCTTGAATTTAGAGGCAAGAATCTGCAGTCTTTGCAGCTCTTATAAGCTCCAGAATCCCCAGCCTGTTTGCAGCTTGCTTCTGTCTCTGCTCAAAACCGAGCTTTAAATATAACCTTGCTCTCACAAGAAAGCCCTTCTCTCTGCCTCTCTCATCCCACCTCAGATCTCTCTGTTGGTTTTAAATTCAGGAAAAGGAAGGAAGGAAGGAAGGAAGGAAGGAAGGAAGGAGAAGGGAAGGAGAAGGGGAGGAAGAGAGGGGGGAGGAGGAAAAGAACGGTTTCTCCTGGCTTAAAGAAATTTTTCCTAAGACAAGCTTCTTTATCTAGCTGCATAAATTAAGTCATATCTGGTACTTTTTAATATATATTTTATGGTCATGGAATATAAAACTGTGCTATCGATTTAGAAAGGACTCATCTCCTGAATATAAAATACGAAAGCAGAGATTTACATAAATTACCATATTAATACACACATCTAAAATTCACAGTTGATCAAAAATAGAATGATAAGGAAATAATTTTGAATATACTAAAGTCTCTGTGTTTCCAAGTTGCTTAAATATTTGACATACAGTTAGGAAGAGTTGGGTTTGGAGCAGGAGGCATAGCTAGTTTTTATTTTATTTATCTCCCTGAAGGCCAGAAACAAACCTATCAAAATTGTCCTATTTACACTCAAGTCTTGTGGGGTTCAGAGGGTAGGAAGCTGAGAGAAGGGGGTCTGATCAGAGATGGGGTTATGGACATGTTAGAGGTCAAAATGTTAGTTGTCCTATTGTTAATAAGAGAATACCATTTTGACATGGGTATTTTGACAAGAGCTATATTAAAATGACCCCGTCATACTCGCCTTATCATTGTGTTTTGCTTCAGTGGCAATGAAGACAACGATTTGAATAATAAAATCTGGGCACCAACAAGGGCCAGAGCAGGAAAAGAGACGCAAGAGTAGGGGAAAGTAGAGGAAAGTGAGACACAAATAATGGTCTTATGAGGACCTCTGAGACAGCCTGGGGTCAGTGCAGGTCATGTGCAGTGTTTTCTCAGCCTCAGCAGGCTCATTGGTGGGGTTATTTAGTGTAGTTTCTGAACAGTGGCCTTTGACAAGGGTGCTAGAAAGTAATACTTTCTAGTTTTATTTATTTCTAAATAAACCTTATTTATGTTTAACTTGTTTCTTTGAAGATCTACTTTTAGGTGCTTTATAATTGCATTGTAGATAAACATAGTTTCACGTGACTTTTATTTATGAAGAAACAAATAGACATAGTGTCATAATTTTGGTTGGCCTTTCTTCTCTGTTCCTGGGAAGTAACTTCTGAACCCTTGGCAAAGTCCAGGTGGTTGGACTGCTTCCACTTTGCGTGGGGGGCTCGTTGAAGAAAAACTCATAGTTTATGCTAATGAAGTGGACCAGGACAGAAACCTGGCCATGACAGTAAGAACAGAACTGTGATTAAATGGTTAAACTTTTGAGTCATGTGGTATTAGGTGCACCTCCAAGAATGGAAACTGCCTTGAAATTTAATCCAATCATTTGGGTAATGATTCAACCAATTATTTACATGTCATGAAACTCCAGTAAAACATAAAAGCTTAAGTGATCTTCCTTGGGTGTCAATAGCCTACATAATTGTCACATATCATTGTGCCAGGAGGGTAACAACCCTGAGGACCTCAAAATCTTACTTGTTTGGAACCCTTCCAGATCCTACTCTATGCTTCTCTTGCTTTGGCCTAGGCTATTTATTACTTGTTTGCTATGAACAAAATGTAACCTAAGTATGGCACTTGCTTGAGTTCTGTGAATCATCTTGTCAGTTACTAAAATTGAGAATAGTCACAGGAAACCCAAGTTTGTAGGTCTGAGGTGAGGGTGGCCTTGGGGAACACAAATCTCAAAGTTGGTGTCCAGAATTCCTTCACGTTGAATTTAATGAACTCTGAGTAGACATATATTGGCATCACCGTTCAAAAACATTTCAATTGCTAATTTCGGGTAGTTTCAAAATGTTTGGACACCACCTAGGACACCTCAGGCCTTGTGAGGTGTCTTCTTTTTCCTGTCATCTTCTCATGGTTGCCTTCACTATACTGTGAGAGGGGAAAACTATTTTAAATACTCATTTGGTATCTGTAAATAAAATTAGTTTATTGGATACAATAGACTTTACACAGCACTGTTATAGATGTTATTCCATGAGCACAGAACATGAGATAGGGGTCCTAGAGATGGAAGCACATGCTGGGCTCCTCCTAAGGGCTCAGATATACACCAGGATTCTCACTCTTGCTTGAGAATTGGTGATTTGGAAAGGGGAAAGCATGAGAGAATACTAATGAGGACTCTATCCAAAATTAATGGTGACAGCCCTCATATACTAGACAATATTCTCTGGTGATGAAAGTAACGCCCTCATGATTAATGTGCTACTATCATATTAATTTACCTTCTTGAACAATTTTTTCATTGTCTTCTCTTTGAGGACTGTATTGGGGGCTTTTATAATCGATAATAGAATAATTATCTTAATTCACTGAACTGCAAAGATGAAAACCAAATCTCCTCCAATGGTACAAGAACAAGTGAGCTCCAGAACTTTTCAGGTGAAGAGCCCTCTACTCAATAAATGTCATCACAGATTTGGAAATAGGTAGAGATTGACAAAGGTTGTGGAAGATATGATCTTTGGACTCATTTTGCAATGTATGACTGAGAGCATATTTCTTTGGTGATTGGGAAAAACAGGAAATAAGGTTTAATAGTACAGTATGTATCAAGAAGTCCTAAGCATATTCATTGAGGTTAGGAAGCACACTAGGGTAGAAGGCATGAGCCCGCTGGACCTGAATACAAAGAGTGATCTAAAGATATTGTGAATGTTTAAATTAAGAAAAAATCTTGGCACATCCATTTACCTACCACACTCATAAGTGAAATAAATCAAACTCGCATGTGTAAACACTGTATTTTCTCCCTAGTGTAAGAACCTGAAAGAGAAATGATTCAAAATGTACAATAGATATTGTGAAAGGGAAAGAGCCTGCACAAAAGGAAAGAACAACTGAGATGGGGGAAAGGAGAACAGAAGGAAGGGGGAAAAAAAAAATATATATATATATACACAAGATAGCTAAGATAATTATACTACTAGTTTCTATTAGTTCATTGATAGAAGTAGTTATAGTGCTTATATTATTTGATCAGTTTTGCATGCCTATATCTGGTAATATGAGATAACAATGTGCAATATAATTAATAACCACTGTTAATTTCCTATCATCTTGTTTTGAAACTCTGTATTGTTTTATTTTTTTTATTCTCTTTAAAATAAAACAAAATCTTACTGCAGTAAAAGACATATCACTAAGAACAATAGGATCAGTGTGTACAAAGTAAGGGAGAATATTTTTACTATCCTGAGATGGATTAATAGGAATGTATCTTTCATTGTAATAAATTTTTAACATTTAGACATTCATCATACTGTTTAGTGCCTCATGTTAATGGCAACATCCGTCAAGTAAAAGCACTATGGTCTGTCCTCAGCAACTGTCATCTCTGGATCTGGCACCATGTTACTTCTTGATCTGCAAAGTCACATGACTGTGGAAGGTGGACATTTTGAATTGATTCAGGACATAGAGCTGTGGAGGCAAATCCATGGCCCATGGGCCACAGGGCCCTTTGTATCACTGACAGCTCCACAAGGTTCGCTGTCACTGACATAGTGGCAGCCAAAACAGTGCAACTGAAGACTGTCACGCAGGAGGACTCCTGAAACTGCTCCAGAAAATGTCAAGAACAAGGAAAGAATAAGTGTGTTCAAAGCAAAGGGAGTATTTTGAGGTAGATTATAGCAACGTGTCCTTTAGGGTAATAAATTTGTTTCAATGTAAATATTCACCATATTTTCAAATCATCCTGGCCTACTGGAAAATGTTACCACTTATTTTTAAAGCCTAAAATTCTGTCTTATAAACAGGTTCATCAACAATCCCACAGCTTGGCTTTTTTTTTCTTTTTTTGGAGTAGGTCATGTGTCTAGAAATTAATCTATTTTTTTTATTTTAAATATTAAAAAACTGACAAAACAACAATGAAGCCAAAATCAACACAAAAACAATGAAAATGATCCAAGACCTCAAGAAAAAAATGATAGAAATTTACAATGGTTGTTAAATTACATACTGTTATATTCAACAAAGTTGCTCAGTCCATTAGACGTAAGAATGTAATATTGATCAAACAATCAAAGACAGTAACAAGTAAAAAAAAAAAGGAGTATTACTCAGCTATAAAGAAAGATACACTAGAGGCTTTTGTAGGTAAATGGATGCAACTAGAGACAGTACTCATTAGTGAAATAAATCAGATTCACATATGTAAACATTGTATTTCCTCCCTAGTATAAGAACCTGAAAGAATAAATAAAATATGAAAGGTGCAATAGATATTGTGAAAGGGAAAAGAAATAGCTTTGCTTTTAAATAATCACTACCACACAAACAACTGAATATCTACAACTAAAAAATAAACTTTTATCACAACACTTTCCTTGAGTGACTATGTGACAGGTATAATTATTTTCCTTCAAGACAAATCCATGCCTTAAACACCAGTATGTAATTTCAAAGAAAAGAGAGTTTATTAAAATGGAGACCAAGGAAATTCTGTTATAGGGTACTGATGTTTGCAATGAAGATTGTGATGCAAAACTGCATGGGAGGACCTGCCAGAAGGTATCTTTTGGGGTGCAGGTGAAGCAGGACAAATAGCAATCTTACTTACACAAGACCTTTTAGTAAAGAATAGAGGTCTTTTATGTAATCTTTAAATCTGCTGATCAAGCTAAAGCTGCATCTACTAGCATTTAGCTACTATTTACTTCAGTGTCAGTATATATGCAATGTTAACATTTCCAAAGCACCCTGAGGGTAGTTAGGTACCAAAATACAAAAGTTGTACTGCATGAGGGTCGCTGTTCATGCTGCTCCTCCTGTGCATCATCAACACATTAACTGCTGATATGTACTTCAGTCTTCAAGCCGCTTGCTATTTTTTGGATTAAACATGCGTGCGTGCACACACACACACCACACAATTCTGTGTGCCGAGAACATAAAACCAGGTTGGTTTGTCCATTCTAGGTGGACAGTTGGTAAGTGAAATGCTTAATAAAGACGTCTGTAACTTGATCATTTCATTTTTTAATATAGTTGCATTATTCAGAGCCCAGGGTAAAGAATTCACGGAGAAAAGCTACAACCAAATATAGCAGATGGAATAACAACACCAACAACATAACCAGAACTCAAATGCAGTAGTTTGCCAGCCTGGACAGGAACAGTAAGAGCAACTATGAACCAAGAGCATGAGGCCAGATATTTCCCATGGGGTTGGTGACATTTCTGGCTCTTTTTCAGTGCCACACATATATCACCTCACACCCCCAACCAAACAAAGCTGTTTGGGGGTGGAATGTGTTACAGTAAGTAACTAGAAAACTTAAAGCCATAGTGCCTAATATATGAGACAGTTTTGCTGCCTTTTTACGAATCTTCCTCTCATATCCTCTCCCTCTTACTGGGAAGGGAAGGAATCCATTATAAAGAATAAGCAAATTTTTGGTACAGTAGTTGGAATCTTCTGATATGATTTGAATTGAGGACACTGATTTGCTTCCTTCTTAACAGTCTAAAACCATTTCAGTCATCAATGTTTGGTTGAAAACATAATTATTATATGTCTGTATATAAACTAACCTATAGAAACTCAAAATGAATAATGCCTATTGTTTTATTTTTATTTCTGTCTTTCATATGCCTAATGAGTACGCATCAGGCAATTATTTCTACACCAGGAACTGTTCTAGGTGCACAAAAGCATTAAGTGTATATTCCCATGAAGCTCATGTTGTTGTGAAGATAGTCAATAAATAAGATGAGGAAATAGATCATAAATACTTGGTCAGAGAGTGACCAAGGCTATGGAAAAAGCACAAAGCAGAGGGAGGGGACAGGGAGGGCTGCAGAGAGCTGCAACATGAAATCAGGTGGGGATGACGAGAAGGCCTTCCTGAGAAGGGCCAGGATGTAGAAGAGGTGAAGGAGTTGAAGGGGGACCACAAGGCTCAGTGTGGTGGGTCCTTCCAGCAATGGCGTAGCAAATGCAAGTGCTCCTAGAATTATGCCTTGTGTGTTCCAGGAAGAGCAAAGATGTTTGTGTGGTAGACCAGCATGCAGAGGGGAAGAGTAGCAGAAGGGGAGGTTGGAGGAGCAGCGGGTAAAGTGCATGAAGTCTTGTAGGCTATTATAAGAGCACTGGCTTTAATCCAAGGCAGGTGAGACGCTGTGGAGTTTGGGATCACAGGTGCGAAACAATCATTTACGGTTTGAAAAAGTCACTGGAGTTGCTGTCCTGGAAAGATTCTGGAGACTAGGAAAGTAGTGGAAGCAGGAAGTCCAGTAGGATATTCCAGGAATCCGGACAGGAGATGACATTAGTATAACAATTATTTTGGGTTGAACTGCCCCCTCCCCCAAGTTGATGAAGATTTAACACCTAACACCTAAGGAGGTGACTATGTTACCTTCTTGGAAAGAGGGTCTCTTTGGATGATCAAGTTAAGATGACTTCATTAGGGTGGGCCCCAATCCAGTATGACTGTCTCCTTACATAAAGAAAACAACAACTGGGGAGAGACACAGACAGACAGGAGAGATGTGGAGATACTGGGTGAATGCCATATGCAAGCCAAGGAATGTCCAAAGCTACCAGCAGCTAGGAGAGAGGCAGGAAACAAATTCTCTTACATATAAACTTCAGAAAGACTTGAACTTGCCAACAATTTATTCTTTAACTTGTAGCCTTTGGAACTGGGAGAGGATATATATTCTGTGATTTAAGTTACCCTCTTTGTTACAAAATTTTAGAAAACTAATGTAAATGACTATAAGTGGAAGGACTGTGAAAATACAGTTAGTGTTTTTTATTTGTGGATTCAGTCTTTGCGAATTCCCCTTCTTGCTAAAATATATTTGTAAACTCAAAATCAAACTCATAGTACTTTCAAACATAGGTGCAGGCTTGCTCAGAACAGTGAAATATTGGCATGGCCCACCACACACATTCCCAGCTAAGGTCAAACAGGTCATGTCTGTCTTCTTGTTTTAACTCTCGTACTGTAAACCCAGTACCCTTTTCCCAGTCTTTTTGGTGCATGCTCTTCACCTTTATATGTTTGATTGATTGATTTTCATTATTTCACTTTTTAAACAGCCCTCAAGCACGGTACTGAAGTGCCGTCTGGTGTTTCTAACTGCAAAAAGGCTGCGATGTGTCTCACTGGGAGGACACATATGTTAGATAAGCTTCTTCCAGGTATGAGTCATAGCACTGCTGGTCATGAGTTCAGTGTTTAAATATGTATATCACATATAAAATATGCTGATGTATTAATCAGTTGGCAAAATATTATGACCAGAGACTCACAGGCGCCCAACACTGTGTTGTTGGGAGAGAGAGTGATTTGGTGTTGAATAACTTTGGTGCAACTTTACTGCCATGAATAAAGAGAATATACTGTATTTTCAAATTATGTCTAAGATATAATAGTATTTTGTGAAAGATACATGTGGAGTCTGAGAAAGTGAGCAGTTAAAATTAACTCTAAAGTTTTAGAGGTGTTACTTATGATGGAAAGGACAAAGCAGAACACAGAATTTTTTTTATTTTGGAAGGCACAGTGGATTAGAGGCCACCTGCTTCCTGTGTATAGGTTCATTTCATGTTAGGTTTCCTGTACAAGACAATTATTTTATGGCTAGATTAGAACAACAATAGCAAATGTATTCATTACAGAGTGAATAGACTCTTTGAGGTGGTGGGTGAAAGTCTGGGGTCAACGTTTTGTTCTAGTCTCACTGCTGTCCCCTCTGAACCATGACGGAACTGCGAGAAGAGTTGACAAGAGCATTTAAGGAGAGCAGGAAGCTCTGAGCAAAAGTTTCACAAGTCCTCATTGTATCTTGGTTGCTATTACCAGTCTAACATCTTTGTATAATTAATGTGCAGTCACCCTTAAGACTTCTCTATACATTTTGGAGGGGAAAGAGGAAGAGAAAACTGCAGGGGAAGAGAATATATGCAGGCAAAATTTCATTCTAGTTCCAGCACATCTGCAGTGGTGCCTGCAATGTCACTGAAATGAATTATTTAAAACTGGTGGGAAGATGGTGTTAGACTATTATACTCAGTCTGGTGATTTAAAAAAAAAATCAATCTGCCTCACCAGATTTCCTACTTTAAAAGAACTGTTATATTTATAGTTCTTCATTGTGTCATAAAGGCAGAAAGTAAATAAGTGAGATGTGGGAGTATAAGCCAATGACACTCTCTAACAGGAAATGCAGCAGCCTAGGCTCCTGTGCCCTCAGAATGGAAGGATCTGAAAGTCATGGATGGGGAAGAGTCTAAGTCAAATGAGAATGCATAGACATTCTGACTCAGAGAGCTAGACTTTCAGAAGGAACCTAGACCACTGATCCCAGCTCCAAATACTGGATGTCTGATTCCAACCAAGGCTCAGTAAACTCCCTGGCTACAATCATCTGAAAAACACTTCAAAAACACTCTGGGGGGCAGAGTTAGTGGTAATTTCATATCCTTTAATAAATCACTTATTAATTTAGTTCCTAAATAAAATCCCACTGGAACAGTCAAAGCACAGAATACTTTGCTTTGAAAAGAGGGGTAGCCTCTATTTCCCTAGGACCATAGAGCCACTAGCTGGCTCTTCTTTCCTCTGCAGCTCCGTGCAATTTTCTCCTGGACAAACTCAAGGTGAAAACAAGTGGGGATCTGCCAAAGGAGTCTAATGACCATAATTACACATATTTTTCAAAGTTTCAGCCAAATCCTAAGAGCACTGAAAGCCTCCCTGCAGTTGAACAGCCAACTCTTGCTTCCCCTGCTTTGTCTTCCTTTCCGTAAAGCATCAGCACACAGGCATCCTCCTCCCTGTTTCCAAGGAGTTACACTAAAACAGTACCCCTGAACTACATGCTGGAAAATTGTTCAGATGCTAAAATTGTATGTATTCTATCATGGTAAAATTAGGAGAAAATATTAGGTTGTACTGATTTCAGTATTGCAGAAAATGATTGATGGATGCACAATCTAATAATATGACAAAATGTAATCAAATAACAGCATGTACTAGGTTCTTTATGTGGTCTGTTGAAAGCACTATGGTAGCACTGGGATACAGATGAGGGTGGGAGCAGTCCTGTTTACCTATGAACAGAGATGTGGTCTGGGAAGGGGTAGAGGTGTATTTTACAGCTTTATGGAAAAGTTTGAAAACTGAGCTGAGCTTAGAAGTGAGTAAAAATTTGGAATGGTAACTAAGGATTCTATACAGAAGACCAGGTGTAGTGGAAAGATGGGGTTTTCATGAAAGACTAGTATGTACTGTGATGGAGACCACTATGAAGCGGCTCTGAGCAGGAGTTGGTATTAACCAATTGGTTTTTCATGTTTACCTGTGAGCCTGCCCACAGGCTCCTTGTCTAAGGCCACAGCTGAAGATGTCTGGCTCCAACCCAAATTAACTAAAGGGAGATTGCAGCTGCAGGCTCCACACTCCTACAATAAATGTCAACCTAAAGATAAGGTAGTTCTCCTGACTAATATAATTTACTACTTGGGAAAATATCTCCCAAGGTCCTGCTAAGATTCCACGCAGATTCCCGCGTTTTCTTCAGTATCCCCCTCCTTTGTTTGCAAGCCAAGTAAACACAGGCTGCCCAGGGTTCTTTGTCTAAGCCCCCAGAGGACCTCAAATTCTGTTAGAGGGTTTGAAACTCCTGGGGCCCTAAAATCATACCACTTGACTCTTTTATTTAAGCCTTTTCTGTGCACTCATTTGGGAGACTGTGGGCCTAATTAGTCCACAACAACTAAGGCATATTATTAACTCTTTTGTGTTTCTTTGCTTGCTTTTTTTTTTTTTAAAGAAAGTTCTATATGGTCAAAACATAGAGCCAATGAAAGAAGGGTAGGAGATGATGCCCATGAAGAAGATACATTGAGGTACTCTGTCCACCAAGAGAAAGTTGGGACTGTTTTCTAAACCAATGGTCCAAGCAAGAGATGAGTTTCAGAGTCACTTGTGGAGCTTTAAATGGAACACATTTGTCCATAATCTTATAGGAGATCTGGTTTAGTAGGTTCAGTTCAAAGTCTGGGTTCATGTATGTGGCCAAACCTTCAGGGTGATTCACATTTACTTCCTGAATTACTACCATAGGTCATGAGACATCACTAAAATTCTACAGTGGTACCTCAGTGCTGCTATTTCATTGGTTCTGGGAGGTGCCATGAGTGCCAAAAATGATGAATACCAATCAATTATTTTGGCTCGAAAGGATAATGTCAAGAGGCAATTGACAATGGCAAGAGGGAGAAACTAAACCTTGCTCAGAGAACTGGGTAATGATGCAACCACCAAGACGGTAAATGCTGGTCAAGGTACTAAGCACAGTGTCTGGAAAACTGGCTGCCAATGAGTAGGTACTCAACGCACTTTTGCTGAGTCACTTTAAGAAAAACTATCCAGCAATGATCATACAGTTGTGAGTGAAAACAGTAAGTGGTTATATATTGATTAACAGCATGGGTTTTGTTACTTTTCAACAAATTTAGATGTCTGGGGGTAAGTGGAGTAGGAGACTATAGAATGATACATGCAGAGCTGAGGGTGGCATTAAAAAAAATCACAAAATTTGGAAAGTTTGGTCTGAATTCCAGAAACAACAAATGTTTCTGTCTGCCTCTAGAATAGTGAGAATTTATGCTGGGAAGATGTAATGCCACCATAATGGAGTGTTTCTGAATGATGGACCAAGGAAAATTTTACTTAGTACAGGAGGAAATGAAAGTAAGGTAAGAGGTGACTTTGGGGCCCTGATCCTCCATGGTCTTCATTATTGGGTTCTTCTGGAATTACTTTTGAACAGCAGTGGGATAGGATGGAGAGGACCAGAAGGCAATCTCAAGTGAAGAAGATCAGTCAGAGGGCTCCAGTCAAGGAAGAAGCAAAAGGTAATTAGAAAAAATTAAACAAAGGTGATCAAAGAGGAATGAAAAGCTAAGAGCAGATTCAAAGGCTATTCAGAAAAATTCAGCAGCACGAGCTGCTCTATCCTGGGCTGGCTGAGATCTGGATTCACACTATGTGCTGGGCCATGGAGTATTTCATTGCAACGAACAGAAATAACAATGCCAGGAAAATGAGCAGTTTCTGGTAAGGAAAACTGATTTTCCTTACCTGAGGAACCAGCAGGGTAACCAGGTGGAGAAATACTTCAGACACCTGGAAATGCAACGTAACAGTTTATAGACATTTGGGAGCCACCTGGGACAACTTGTGGGGGTGGATAGGCAGCCAAAGACACAAAACACAGTCAAGAAGTCACTGGGGCTTACCTGCCCTCAGCTAGGGGAGGAGAAGATGAAATGTGGGAGGAGGAAAGAGGTGCTCAGAGAGAGAGGAATTACCTAGAAAAAACACATCTTTCCAATTAAGAATCAGAGCTTCTAAAAGAAAGAGAGTAAAATAGAGTTAGAGAATTTGCGGTGGAGAAGCACCGAGATGGGCCCCTGTGTCTGCGGACCCGTGCAGGGGTGGAAGTGTTGGTGAGCTGAAGCCAGAGGGACTGGGCCTTCGGAGGACAGGTGTGAGCAGGGATGAAGAAACGGTGCATTTCCACGTGTTTGATGCCGGAGCCAGGAGCTCTGGTGGGCGTGGCTCCTGGGATCGCTGCCATTTGGTTTTAATGAGCTCAAGATAACTTTCTCTTATTTCCAGTGGTCAAATAACTTTCACTGAAACAGCACTGCAAGGAGAACTGTAGGTGTAAAGGTCCTTTGGAACCCTGGAATCTGAAATGTAATTCATGAACACTTCCTCCCTGAAAGATCTGCTGTCAGCATTTCCGGACAGGGAAGAGTCAAGGTTAAGGTTACCGTGTTGCGTGAAAATATGTGTGCCAGGGCTGTGTGGGGCGGTTAACTAGCTATAGCAACTCTATTACCTGAACAATCATTTTCTGTGCTAATTTGAATACTAATTTTATCATAAACTAAATCTTCATATCTGTGGACTTGCTATTTCATTCGATTGTGTATCAGATCTGTTGGCATTTAATCAGGATTGCTTTGAATTTATGCATTAATTTGAGAAGAACTGGCATTTTTACAATACCATATTCAGCTTACCACAAGGAAAGCTACTCAAGCTTTCTTCTCTGTCTACCTGTGAGAGGTAATAATTTTTCATGTAGGTTCTGAATGCAGCCTTTTCAGTTTATGAATCTCTAGTTCTCTTTTCAGTTACTATTGTCAATGGCGTTATTTCATGCATTATGATCTTCCTAGATGAGTAATTAGCATTTAAAGGAAACAACTAAATATGTCTGACCCTCATATGGTGGATGGTATGCATGCAAAACACTATTTTGGGTAGTACTGTTATAGAAAACAGAAAAAGAATGCTGTTTGGCTTGCCTGTGTATTGCCTATCCAACGCTCGCTTATGTAAGATGGGTTGTAACTATTTAGAGATAAAACTGCATCATCATTAGTAGTGATCAGGACTGATGATGCATCATTATTTATCCCTTCTAAAATTAACAGCAATGTACTTGCCTCCACAGAAAGAAGGATGATAGGATGCAAGCTACTGAAATCAAGAAAAGGAAGATAATTTGCCGGAATGACTTCCTATCAATCTCATAAAAATGGTTCTCTACAGAATCACCATTTCTTTGGCCTATGAAAGCTGAGTGGGGCTGTACCATATGATGAGCACAGATGTGACATTGCAGTTTGGTCACTGCTTTGGGGAGAAGAAGCGAAACAGAGAGTGGTGTGTTAGCTCCAACTTACCAGTCTTGTACAGCATTGAAGGATTCTTCATTTGTGATGTCATACATTAAAATGAAGCCCATAGCGCCGCGATAATAGGCTGTGGTGATGGTCCTGTATCTTTCCTGGCCTGCCGTGTCCTAAAAAACAGTGAGGATAATCTCTCAGAGAGAAGACAATGTAGCATTTGGAGGTGACTGGTAATACCTGAAACAGTTTCAACATAGAGTCTAAAATGCATGTGCCGTGCATAACTATCTTTTCCATGCTGTTATTCCTAATGGTTTTTATATAGCAGCTTTGAAATACTCTGACAAATTGGTGTAGTTTGGTAAAGATACAGCTCAAATACCTTTTTCAGATGTTCAGCCTCATCAACATGCATCTAATTATAAAAAATGAGAGGAAAGAATATCTATCTATCTATCTATCTATCTATAGTTTGTGACTCTGTAGTTTAATACCAGAAAAGTATATTAGCTCCACCATTATGCATTTGTGGTCTGTCAGCTAATACAAACTACCTGGAGAAAAAAAATTTTATGAAAATGTCTGTGCTTTTAAAGAGCTTCCAGTTCAATCTCAGCTTATTCACCTGTAACATAAGAACAAGAACACCTGCTTTGTGTTGGTGTTTCATTCAGATAGCTGCATCTGAGTTTAAGTTTCTGCTCTCCCCTTAGCTGGGGGAAGGTGGACCAAGTCCTGAACCTCTCGGAACTTTAGTATTTCTGTAGGAAATAACTCACATGCAGTGCAGAGTGCAGCAAGCAAAGAATACTCTAAAAATGACAAGTACTAGCTTTTGCTCCTGACACATGCGGAGGTCAGCTAACCCACAGTGGGAGACAGCAGTGTATGAGCACAGGGATTCCTTGCCTGCATAGACAGCAAGTAATGGTTAAGCCTGGGGACCAGAGGCAGATACCACCTAAATATCCCCATTCTATTGCACATGTGTTGGAACTGAAAAATTGCTTCTCCATTCACCAGCTCTCACTGCACCGTCTCTGGATGTGTGGTACTGTTTCACACCCAAATGCTCTTTAGCTTTCCCCTCTGCCCCTGGAGAACAGGGCCCACCTTCTCCCTCCTGGTACTCTCTAGTGCTTAGTATTTTGGACAAAATATGATCTTTTCTCTGCCTTCAGTCTAGGTCCTTTTTATCCCCTTATCCCTGAGGTGCTTGCTCTGAATGCCGAGCCCACACCAGCTCCCCCAAGGATTCACCCAGCTTGAAGGGACAGCTAGTGTATTGGAGAGCACAGAAGAGCTCTATTTATCACAATGAGTGATCTCACTCACTCAGGGAGCCACTACCGGGACAGGATCAGGTTGGATATGTGGTTGCTCCTCCTGCTTGGGCGCTTCCACCCCACAGTGGCAGTGATGTTTAGAACTCTCTCCTACTTTGTGTGCCGTGTCCTGCTTGACACTTTAAGTTCACAGAGGTAGCATTAAATGTAGTTGGGGGTCAGAGATGATTCTGGGAGAATGTGGGGTATAAATGGAACTGAAAGTTAGTCCAGAGTGTGACTTTCTATGAAGTCAATGATAATCATATGCTACTACTCTCAGAGCAGAGATAACAGTGGCCTCACTAGAATATGTTTATTAAATGATATTAGGGAAAATAAAGTTTCAAAGGTAAGGTGAACACAGATTATAGTACTGAAATGATCAGAAAATAAGACAAAGCCAGTATGATGATCTTGGAGAACATATTTCCAAAAGCAGAAAACAGAAAAGAAAATATAGATTTTAGTTTATGAAAATTTGACAATTCCTTAAATATAAAAGTGATGTTATAGGTAAAGTTGAAATGATAGAAAAATCAAGTGATAAACTGGGAAATTTGCACTGGATAACAGAAAACAAATATCAATATCTTTAACTTATGTAACAGTACTAGATATTATTCAGTAAAATGTTAAATATTCTAGTTGCAAAATTATTTATAAGTTGGTGTATCAATGGCTAATTAATTAGTAAAAAGAATTAAATCACAGTCACAATAATATAAATATAAAACTTCCTAATTACATTTTAATATAATATTGAGTACCAGGCAATTACTTGAATATTTTATTATAATGTAGTTACTATTTTATAAATATTAAAACTGAAAATGTGAACGCATATAAACTGCATATAACTGGAACAAATGCACAAATTTATTAGAAATGAAGCAGGCAATATTGAAGTTATTTGGATATTTGTAGTCACTGTAATGAATATATATATATATATATATGTATATATATATATATATTCAAAGAGAGAGAGATTTAGAGATGTACAGATTTAAAGATTTAGAGATTTAGAGAGAAAGAGAGAGAGAGAACATGGATTAAAAGGCAGAAACAAATGCCCAAAGGCTGGTGTGGGCTGGGCTCATGCTCACGCCTCAGTGGCATAGCATGCAAAAGGCCTTAGTTTGATCCTCAGCACCACCAACACTGTCACCACAGCAAAAACATTCAAAGATTTTGTTGTTAAAAAGCAAAATATAATCAGATTTTGTAATATCATATATTTGCTCTCCGGTTAGCAGAACCCTTTATAAGTAGGAACTTTCTTGCATTGAGCTTGGCTTCATATTTTCCAGAACATGTTATCTGTAAAGGTAACTAACATTTTGTGTGTAGGACTATTGCAAAGTAAATCTAAATGGCTTTCTTTTTTCATGCCAAAATATCTTCCTGGCGGTGATTGAATAGAAATCTTACAGCCTGGGGGACGCCATGCCTGCTGCCTCCCCGTGCACAGCTCTGCCCTAAGTTCTAAGTAGAGAGGAAGAGGGAAGAAAACTAGTACACTGCAGACCCTGCTAAATGGTGACCCAGACCCTTTCTGTCAAGCATGTATCCAACACAGACACTGAATTGTGTTGTGTGGGAAACAGGGACTTATCTTTCTTCTTGATCTTTTCTACTGACGGCACCATTTTTCATCAGATGTTCATTTTATTGTGACAGTGAAGAAACTAGCTTCAGTATTATAAAATGCATCAATTTTATATTGTGGGTATATTTAATCCTTGAAAGCAGAAATCAAAGGTTCCTTATATTGTGAATGAAATGTTACAGGAAGCTGCTAGAAATTACAGAATTGGATAGCTATTATACAATAAAATAGAAAGAAAGAAAGAAAGAGCTTTTGAGAAAAAAACAAAAGCTTTCAAATAGTATTTAGTACTTAGGTCACAGCAAGGGGTCAGATCTTCAATGTCATTCTGGTTTGAACCCAGAAACGCAATCTAATTGGAATTATTTGCCACCTGAAATCTCTCAGGGAGAATAAGAAATTGCACCAAGTAGAAATGCCATGCAGACTACAAGGAAGAAAATACCTCCTAGATGGAAAGAAAATGTAAAGAATAAAAATAATTTAATAAGTGGATACCATGTTGAATATTGAAAGCAATTTCTGAATTACAAACTCATTAGCATCTCTTTCCATCACATCAGGAAGAAAATAAGTCAGAAAAACACTTCATTACATCTGACATTTACTAATGATGATAGGTTATGTTTGAAAGAAAAGAACATTTTATAATGTCAAGCGCCGCTAACATAATGAAACATGAACAGTCTCAGAAGATAACTGATTACACTGGTGCCTCTTTGTACTGTGTTTGGAAAGCTGGTTCCAAACTCCGGCTTGGCGCAGTTCCACCCCCTAGCTGGGCTCCTGTAACAGGAAACACCTGCTGATTTGCTGATTTCTTATGATTGGAAAACACAACTGGAAACCTCTTACAGGGAAAATGCAGGACAGATAAACAACTAAAAGATGGACATTTTATCCTCTTAGAAATTGCTTTCTTTTTCCTCTTTTTAAAGAAAATCATTTTAGTTTAAGTGTTTTGCTATCCCACTGATGTTTTCAGAAAAAAATTTTCTTGCTTTAATGGTAGGTTTGATTAACAAATACTTGAATATCTGTCAAGAAAAGAATTGTGAAATGGGAAACAGCAGCTTGATAAACAGTAGGTAGGAAATTTTAGTTAGAATTTTGGCACTTCTGCATTTGTTTTTGGTTTAAAATTTTTCCCTGGTGAAATGTTTTAGCTGTATGTGCAGTATTCTTAAGACCTTCTGAAGTTATGTGAAGTTACTGTTTTAAAACTGATGGAATGGCTTTCATTTGTAAGTTGTGTGTTGTATTGTAATTTGTTTCTCATTTTGATGGTTAATTCTGTATTGAGTTCAAGAGAAAATAGAATGAACCACTAGTAAAGAAAAGTAAATAATGTCACTACATCAAATACATGTATTGACTGTCTAGACAGAGAATAATAGATTGAAGGGTAAGAAGTCTGGTACACAATAAAGCAGGTAATTTTACAGTTGGGGAAGTCAAATAAAAAGACACAATGGTGTTAGCTGATCAACAGAAGTGATTTAATCAAGCTACAAGAAATAGTGCCTAGTAACTCAAAGAAGAAGAAGGATAGGGGCTGAAATGCTGTGACCCAAGACATAAAATACTTTTGTTAGTGAATTTCCAAATGGACACAAAGATGGTAAGTGGAATAAATACTTAGCCATTTATCATTCAAGTAAGCACCTATCTCTGAAGTACCATAGTCCGTTGCTGCTGTTCACCAGATGGAATTATTTAGAATCACCAAAAGAAGAGTAAGTCATGCTTTGAATGGTTTGACATTAACTCTCGTGAAATAAGTAAACAAAACTCTAGTAAACAGAGACTGTGGTAGGTATATAACAAATTTATTTTATCTATTTGGAGCATATTTTGTATATTCTAAAGGTATACCTTTAAGAATTTTATTAGTTAGAATACCATATTTTCTACATGTCTATGTAGGTTATGAAAAAATGTTCCTAAAGAACCAGACAGCACAGCAATTCAAAAACATAATGGAAACAGTTACTCAGGAGTGAAGCCCTTCAACTCATAGTTACTGTCATGCATTGGATTGTGTCCCCAAAGAGATACACTGACATTCTCACCTCAGAATCTGTGATGTGACCTTATTTGGTAAAAGGGTGTCTGGTGATGTGGTCAAGTTAAAGAGAGATCATACCAGATTGACATTCATAAGACAGTAAACGCTGATCTAGTGTCTCAGAAAGGAGAAAACACAGACACAGAATGCACAGAGCAGAAGGCCAAGTAAAGGCAGAAGCAGGCATTTGAGTGATGTATCCACAAGACAGGATCACCCAGGATGGCAGGCAACCATCAGAATCTGCAGAGAGGCAGGGGCATCTCCTTCCCTAGAGCTCTCTTAGAGTGTGGCCCGTCTGACGCTTTCATTTAGGACTTTCTGCCTCCAGAGCTATAAGATAATGAATTTCTGTCGTTGGTAAACCACCTAGCTTGTGGTCCTTTGTTACAGCAGCCTCAGGAAACTAATAGTCACTGACCCCAGTTTACAGCTTCAGGGTCAGAAAAGCAACAATACAAATTTCATAGCCATTCACACCTCCCTTATTACATTATTGAAGAAAAAGAAGAAAATTGAAGGTAGTCTATGGAGAAGTCTAGGGTAGTCTCTCTGTGAAATCAGGAAAGATGTAAAGCTAAAATATACTACTATATTCCACTTAGGTGAAATTAATGCAGTTTCAAAACATACTTTGATGTATCTCGTTATTTAAACATTAGATTACCTATCTAAACATATCTGCTCAAATGAATGTCCTATGAGGCAAAACAATGTTTCTTGGTGTGACAAAAATTATACATTTCTTCATGTTGGAATTTCACCCCCAAATGATTGAGATATGACCTCAAAAACATCTAAAATCCTAATATATATTCTGTGTCACAACATCCTCAAACATCAGAAGCAGCAACATGATTAATTACATGTCATTTCTTTTATATGTTGTTATTTTGCACACAGTTGTGTTTATTTTTTTACTTCCACAAATAGGAATAAAACAGAATTAATTTTAGTCATAAAAATAGCAAGCATAACAGGAATCTTAAGTATTTTATGCTTTTTGTTGCATATTTATTTTTGGAACAGGCACTTTTTTCTTCAGAGCAGTTAATCCCCCATTAAAATGAAATCACAAACCACGTTTACCTACTGATCTTGCTTAGTTAGCATGAATTCATTTGCACACACTTTCCTTTACAAGCAGCCATAAAGCAAGCCCACATTTTAGAAGAGAACACTAATAAACTGGTCTCTAAACAGTTCTTCAGTCAATTTAAATATTCTCCCTATCTATTGTTCTTTGCCCAACCTCTTCACATCAGCAGATCTTATTGATCAGATTTTTCCTGTCATGAAAAATACCAAAACCTCCAGTTTACAGTGGCATCCACTTCTAAGTAAAACCTAATAAAAGCAGCCCAAGGCAGAAGGATAAAACTTGACCTATTATTTCATGGCAGCGTTACCATGGCAATTCATCTTTCCTGGCAGAGAGGAGCAGCCATCTATAGCTCTTTGATAGGAGGCCTTTGACTCCATTGTCGGTGAAACCCTGACACATTTACCAGTCACACGTTTCTGCTCATGAAAGTTGGAGATACTTTTCAGTAAACATTATTGAATCACCCAGATGAATTCTTTTCATGACTTTAATAAAATTTAACACCCAAACTACATAAAGGCATCATTTTGTTTAAGGCCTTATTTTCTAAGGGAAGCAGGTATGTCATCAGCTTTTATTTCTAATTAATCTTTTTGACATACTTCTTCCCAGGAGAATATTTATTATGTTAACTTTTCAAAGCTCAGGATATAAACATTTAAATGCAGGCAATTTAGGGCTTTTAGCCAAGGTTTGTGACTGTTTTTCTTCACAGGATACAAAATGCCTGCATCAGATAAAATGAAATGTGTTTTAAAGGATAGAGGACCTTTCAGCGGGACTTTTACTGTTGCCCTCAAACTGCCAACTAGAACTCAAAACAGGCTCCTTTCAAAAGGGGTGGAATATTTCACTCTCACAAGCCAGGAGCCAGTTGGCTGGTTGGATAGTGCCTGTTTCAGAGATGGAATTGTTGATCAGTATTTGTGCAAGGGTATGTGCTACCCAAAGAGAGAGCAGGGTTGAGGAGAGGAGGTAGTCTAGAGGCCTGAATTCTCAGAGGTTAGCTGTATGACACAGTTATCTGAGTTGCCCATGAATCAATAAACACCACAGTAGGTAGCTGCCCTTCAGGTATTTTGCCATTAGCCCAACTCCAAGAGGCCTGATTCTGGATAAGGCATGGGAAGCTGGAAGAGACAGGCAAGAGAGGGCTGAAGGAATAGTGCAATCTTCCATGCCAGGGCTCCGCGTGTTGGGAGAGCCCTTCAGAGCTCTCTGAAGAGTTCACACATGGAAACCAGCACCAGATGCTTGCCATTCAGAGGCTGTGGGCTGCAGCTGAAGTCCTGGAGAAGCCAAGACAGAATTGCTACTGCACGTCCAGGTAAGTAGACATCTGCTCTCTCTTCTACTCCTGACACTAAGAAAACAAGGACCAGCAGGGGCAAATGGGTAGATCAGACCCCTCTCCTCATTGTACTAGCGTTCTCTGGGAATGCAGCCAAGTTTATGATAGGGAAGGCGATGAGTGCTAAATCAGACATGACAAGGGCATTTTGGACTCAGCTAACAGTCTTGGGTTTTGTTTCTGATTTTAAATAATTGGTTTTATTTTTTATGGAAGTTTTATTTATTTATTTTTTTTTCCGGGACCGGGGATCGAACTCAGGGCCCTAGTGCTCAGCAGCAAGCACTTAGCCCACTGAGCTGTACCTCCAGCCCTTTTTTATGGAAGTTTTAGAGTCACAGTATAATTGAACACAAAGTACTGGATGTTCCAAATAGCTCTCTGCTTCTGTGTGCACACGGCTTCTCTTATTATCCTCTCTCTGGGGCTAGTCCCCTGCTACAGGAGTGCATTCGCTACCAGTGAGAGCTGCGCGAAAGCATCCCATCAGGCAAAGTGCATGGTCCGCACCAGCGTGATTCTTGGTGTTGCGCATCCAAGTCTGGACACATCTGTAACGACACATGTTCACCATCATAGTATCATGTAGAGTTTTACAGCCCTATGTATCCTCTGTGCTTCTCCAGGGATTCTTTTAAATAAAATAAGAATGACTGGAAACCCATGGACCTGTTCAGTTCATAGTCTGGGGTTATGCATGACCCCTTGGACAAAGCATGACTGAAAACAGAGTTTAAATGAAAGTAATACCAAAGTACACTTAACAATGGATTTATACTTTTTACCGAACCATCTTCCAATGAAATATTACAAACTCAAGACTGTCTGTTTAAGCAGGGCTCTACAGTTATTTGTGTATGTGGGAGGGGATGGTACTGGGGATGGAACCCAGGGTCTTTACATTAAGCTAACTCTGCACCCCTTTTTAAAAATATTTTTTATTATTTTGAGACAGAGCCTTAATAAGTCATTCTAGTTCCCAGGCTGGGCTTCAACTTGAGTCCCTCCTGCCTCAGTTTCTTAGTGTGCTAGCTAAAATTACATGTGTGTACACCACCACAGAATTTTACACATTAACATACAACACATCACATAACCATTCTGAAATAATAGACCATTTTATAAATGATGAAAGAGTTTATGTACCATAGTTTATGTGTCATAGCACTGGAAAGTGACATAGCTTTTAGTAAAAAAGATTTTTGCACACATTAGAAGTCTAATTTTTCCTCTGACTAGGCTGAATATTAAGGTTTTTAGTTGATATTTTCTTTTAGTCTGTCTCTGAATTTGATTACTTAACAGCTGTTCCATATATGTACTTTTAATATATCATGAATGTGCTTCTTTTTCTCTTTTTTTTCCTTTCCCTTTCCTTTCCTTTCCTTTCCTTTCCTTTCCTTTCCTTTCCTTTCCTTTCCTTT
>PVLD010026353.1:0-22295 GCA_004027595.1 Dinomys branickii | reverse complement strand
TACTTTTATGTTTCTAAAAAAAAAAAAAAAAAAAAAAAAAAAGAAGCTGCCACAGTTGTGGATGGAGTGGGCTAGCAACAGACCTCGGTATACTGAAGGGACGCTTGTTTTGTGGGCATGCAGAATGCAGGAGTCATGCAGTCATGGAAACTTACACTAGTATGTCAAAGGACATCTCAGGAGGCCTAGAAGTGTGTTCCAAGGTCAGAGTTCCTGTCAGGCAACCCTGTATGTGCAGTGGGTGAGGACTTGAAGGCAAAACCAGAGCTGCATTAGAGTCTAAGGAGAAGAGCCTTCTATGAGCAATGCCTGCCAGGGGAAGCTGCAGGCAATGAGCAGAGCCCACCCAAGACAGTGACCATTTAGGTACAACCCAGGAAAGCCACAGAGCAGGGACAAGTGGTCTGCTAAAGCCATTGGGAGCCCACCTCCTACTAAAGAGTGCCTCATGTGCCAGACATGGAATTGTAGGTCTTAATGTTGCCCCGTTGGGTTTCAGTCATTCTTTGATCCAATCCCTCCTTGCTATTTTCCTTTTTCTTCTTGTTGGAATATGCATGTTCACCCAGTGCCTGTGCCAGGAACATACTTCAACGTGTGTAACTTTCTTCTGAGTTTTAAAGGAAGTGAGAGCTGAATCTGCCTCAGAGGAGACTATGGACTTGGACTTTTGCTGAAATGCTGGAACAGTTAATACTTTGAGGACTCTTAGAAATGGACTGATTGAATTTTGCACTGTGTATGGACCTTTGAGCCCAGGGGCAGAAGGCTATGAATTGGACTGGATGAATTCTCCAAGGGATCATGTGTTCAAAACTTCATTCCTAGTTTTATAGTATTAATCATAGACACTTTAAAAGATGAGGTTTATTGTAAGATCTTTATGTCATTTGGAGTATGACCTGGAGGGAGATTATTATCTCCTCAGTTGCTTCCTGGCCATGAGGTAAGTGAATTTGTCTGGCATGAGCTTTCACCATGATATGCAGCAAGAGACCCAAGGAAATGGAGGCAAATCATCATGGACTTTGAAAAACTACATAAAACTCGATACCTTTCAAATAAAATTTTAAACTGTGGGCAAAGATAAGCCATTACCCTTTATAGGTTTGATTATTTTAGGTATTTGTTACAGTCACACAAACTTGAGTAATATAATAAGCCATCTGGCACAATGTATTTTTATTTTAGCAGCCCATGCTGATGAAGAAATCCCTCAGAAGCAAACACTGTTTAGAACTGAAAATCAAGACAACCATTTTTCCCAAGTTTGGGTAGTGACTCTTGTTAATGTCTTCTTACGAAACCGGGGAACACCATGATCTTAGGTCTATCTGATCATTTCATCATCTTGAAGCACCTTTCCCTCGCACTATGCATTGTGTTCCAGCAACCCCTCATCTGGCTGAGTTGCTTTGCCAATTGCTCCATCACAGTTGCTCTGGCGTGGAAGCCAGGTCTGTACAAATACCTGAAGTAATGATGCACTGACAAATTTGGTATAAGATATCAATGCATATGCTTCATCAGCTTCCTCCACCTTCATGCTGCCCCAACTGAGAGATGGATTCCCTTGAATGCTAAATCCATTGTTCTTTCTCTTTTGCATCATTTGACTAAATCTATGTTTATTCCTAGAGCATATTCTGTTGGTTTTAATTACTTTAAATTTTATTTGAAAGGTACCGGGCTTTATGCATTTTTTCAAAACATTTTTCACACCTGTCTGCTCCCCTGTTCAAGGGACCTTCATTATATCTCCAATCTTTGGAGATGTCAGCTCCATTTATAGATATTCAGACACAATTGCAGACACCTGAGTGTAGCTTTGTGTTCTGTAAAGAGGCTGCCCCTTCAGTCTCCATCTAGATGCTAGGTGACTGACTAGAATCACACAGCTAGAGAATGACCAGTGTGGTGTAGGAGACAGAGCATGGCAAAGCTGGCTGGGGAAATGACCTGTCAATTACAAGATCCCAGAGCAAAGCAAGAACTCCATATGTAGAACTTCTCCTGAACTCCCACAAGATGTGGATGACATAGGAGAGAGGCCATCACAGAAAGCCACTGTCCTGCAAGAGTTTGCGTGGTAGTCGGAGTCACATTTCTCAGAGGCAGCATGTACTCATATTTTTGTTTTTATGCTCTTTTATCAGCCCAAGTGCATTCTGCAGAGCTGGTCTCTTCAATACCCATTCACCCTGCACTTTTCAAATAAAATTGTGGCATCATTGGTGGCTTGTCTTGTCCAATTCTTTGTTGGAGAAAAGAAGGGCCCAGAATACTTTTGATCAGTGAGCCATTTCTAAAGAAACTACTCTATACCTAGTGGACAGGAAAACTCTAACAAGACTGTAATTTCTCCCACCTTTCTTTTCTGGTTTGTCATCTCCTGGAGTAAGAATAGGAATTATATTGAAGAGTCCCCACAGTTCCTCCACCCCATAGCAAAGTCCCTTTTCTGCCTGAAGTTCCACACTTGTGTTTTATGACACTCTCCACATTGATCCCTGCATGACTGGCCACCAGGAGGCAGGCAGGTAAGTGGTTATTTTAACAGTGCAAAAAGCACCTGAAGAATGATCATGCAAACCACAGCTCAGACCTTGACCATGACTTTGCTTAGCCAACCCTGATGGCTGCACCATTTTCCTTTACTCTGCTGCCCCAACTGAGAAGTAGATTACTTTGAGTGCTAAATCCATTGTTCCTTTACTTTTTGCATCATTTTATCATGTCATCATTCTATTATGTCCCTAGAACATATTCTTTGGATTTCAGTTGTAAAAACTGAATTACAGTAAAAAATAAGGACAAGTATTATTCAAAAGCTATCAGGCTTTATGTATTTTTTTCAAAAAATATTTCACTTAATAATGTACCACCAAAATTCACTCACATCATAGAGACCTTTCTATATTATTCACTAAGTGGTCATGTAACACTGCACAGCTGCCTGGCATCTGTGTAATGTACTATGTACTATCACACTGCTGATCCATGCACTCCTCTGCAGCAGGCATTTCCCAATCTTGTTCTGCTTTGAATGCAGCTGTGCCTGTGTCATAGGTTCATATGCACAAATGTCTTTGAGATCAGGACCTCACTGTCTGCTCTACAATTATCCAGAGACCCCCACCTGACCCACTTCCTTCCACATAAAATCCAGGGATTGCCTCAGCAACTCACCCCATATGCTGCACCACAGAATCTCTCTCTCACTCCAAGCAACTGCACTCGTCACAATAAATATCTGTAAGACAAAACCAGACGCAAAGGGGACCATGAGGAGTGTCCAGTACCCTGACACACACACAGCCCCAGAGAGAGGAGCTGCCATATGTACAACTGTCCTGTCTGTTCCTATTCTTGCCTCCTCTGAAGGGACTCCACTGGGTGCCACCTGGGCCAAGTCATACATCTGCCCCAAGCTCTTGAAAGTTGGGGATGGCAAAGACCTTGGAAATCACCCTCTACAACATTTAATTTCACACCGAGGGAAAATAAGGACCAGGAAGCCTGGGAAATATAAAATGGACAGGGCCAAGACTAGTTAAATTTGGTGTGCCAGCCAAGAAATATTAACAATTGTGTGCATTTACCTCAATTAGAAAATAAGTGAGTACTGACCTGATGTGTCTATAAAGAGGGTGGTACATCTCAAGTTCTAGAAAGCAGGTCTAGTCACAACAGTGGGCCCAGTGCTGTGCCCAGGACCTGTCAAATGCTACTCCAACTTGGCCCTTCCCATGTCCTACTTTCAGCACAATGAGGCACTTGGGAGTCTGTACATGTCCTCTTCTGGATTGACCTCCACGTTCTAGGATCAGGGGCTTGGATGCGGGCCTGGCCATCAGGATCTTTTAAACCCCACCAGCTGATTCTTACGTTCAGGAGAGGATGAGAGGGGGTGTGCCATCATCAGGGGCTGTGAGGAGCAGTGATGATTGAGCAGAAATGGAGACAGATGCACTGAGGGGTGAGACAAGTCAAGGGGTCATCACCTACGTCAAAGGTCTGCACCAATGAGTAACAGCCCAGTCGCACTGGCAGCTTTGAGGAGTCCCAAAGTCTGGGTTCACTCTAGAGAGGGACTGAAGTCAGCCCGGGGAAGGGCTGATGTAGGTATCACCTTAAATCTCCCAGGGGAACTTAGAGACAGCGAAGGCTGGAACCTCTGCAGGCCATGACCCGTGCCCTGATTACCTTACCAGCTTCATTACGTGCTTTGCCACCCTGACCTTCCATCTTCACCAAGGCCCAAGTTGGTCCTGCTTCAGAGCCCTGCTCTTGACTCCCTGCTGCTTAGACTGGGCATGGCCGGGGCAGGGTGAGGCAAACTAGGCATCTAATCTGGGCACAAAACCAAGGGCACCAGTACATTCCGGATACAGTGTAGTGATGACGAATATTTTAAAAAATTTACATGAGGAGCAAATTTACAGTCACTCTTTCCTTTTGGCTCTTGCCTTTATCTGAATTTGCTATTTTGTTCATCATAGATGTTTTTGAATTAATAATTGTCAGTTTAAATATTACATCAAGTGTAACACCATTTGTTCAGCTGACTGCTGTGGCATCTTTAGTTTCGGAAGAGAGAGACCTCCCTTTTGAGGCCATCCCAGGTCCCCACCCCACCACAGATGCCTCTCGTCTTCTCCCTTTATGTAGTCCTGGCTCTTCCTCATCCACCTGGCCTGAGCTTAAATACTACCCTCTTGGAGAGACTTGGTGTGATTAGAGGGATGCCTTTACAATAATTTTCCAAGTCACTGCATTTCACCACCCCAGGTTCTCACCATGTGAAGCTGTAGGCTTAATTACCTTTTCTTGTATTATTCAGCTCCTTCATTGACTAACATGCTCATGAGGGTAGAACCTGGTCTTTCTTGTTCTCCTCTGTGTTTCCTGGGCTTGGAAAGGATCTAACACTCAGTAAGTGCTCAGTAAATATTTGCAGACACACTCTCATATACCTTTGAAAATGATACCCTTTCTCATCATAGGCAGGCACTTGGGAGAGAGACAGCTAAGGGACCCTCAGATGGAGCAGTGTTCACAATGGTGCATGGCACATGTTCCCACTTCTGAATGTGACAGGGCACCACAGCGAGGCCTTCAGGTATAGAATGATAGGTGGTGATGGATAGATATTTCCATGCCCAGAAAGCAGTAAACACACTGTCATTTCAGGGAGGTTGCACAAGACAAGAAGGTTGCCTTTTCATATGACCAAATGTTAGTATGTGGCATCAGGCCATTGCATACACGTGTCCATCCATCCATCCATCCATCCATCCATCCATCCATCTGACCATGTGCAATCCCAGGCACTCAGGTCATCATTCACACAGTCATCCCCCTAGTTATTCAGACAGTTATTTTTAAAAAAATAAACACAAGTGGGTAGACACTGGGGAGCTATCAACAAAAACACCAGTTATCTTCCCTGCATCCTTGCAGTTTTCACTGGGAGAGAGGCAGACAGTAAAAAGGCAGATTATGACCAGGACCACAGAGATATCAAAGAAGGATGATGTCAGGCGTAAGATCTGGGGAAGGATGATACAACGGGCAGAGAGAGTTAGGGAATAGGATTGTGATTGTCCATCTCCTTCCCATGAAAGACATTTGTCCTTTGCACCCATGCTCTGCTCTCAGAGAACAAGATAGAGCTGCCCCATGAACGTGCTCGTGGCTACACCAGGGGTACACTTTCTTGCTTCACATAAACACCTTGGGGGTGTGGTGCAGACAACACACAGCTCTACCTTAGCTCAGGGGCGAAGCCCTTTGTATTTATTGGAAAATACTGGAAATGGGGCCATTTTTTTTTTTTTTTGGTCTTCTTTCTTGGGTATACCAAGGTCAGAGCTTACTCTGAGCCTGTCACAAGAATGGGATGATGAGGATTCAACTGGCCTTTCTGCCACACATTTCCAGATTCCTCCCGCATTTCTGTTCCTGTGCACAGCAATGGGTCCTGCACAGAGCAGTTACCACCTTGTATTTACTGAATACAAAAGGAACCAGGAGAAGCTGAATGAATAAGATGGTGAACACAGGCACTCTTCAGAAGCAAAAAAGCCCAACCGGAAGAGAGATCTCAAATACACTGCAAAATGAAACCAGCTCCAGGCTTGGTTTTATCAAAATCAGAAAATTTAACAACTTACATGGCGCCTATTTTACAGATGAACGCACCACGGCCCACAGAGATCATCAAACCTCTTCTGAGTCACCCAGCTGGCTAAGTGGTCAATCCTTCCATTTTACCCAGAACTGGAAATCTTTAAATCCAGATCTGAACATAGGATGAACAGTTATTGAAATATATCTTACCACTTTGCCAGAACCTTCATCTTCCAGTAGGTAGCCAAAATGAGCAACACGAAGGGAAAGCGGAAAGCAACCTGCTATATGGTCTCTAGGCCTTTTAGAAAAACATGGAGTTGTTCCTTTGGCTACATATATGGAAATCTACAGAAAAGCTAATACTGTAGTTATCAAGAGAATGGGTACAGTTCAAAAAGACATAACCAACAAATGTTACCATGCCCACACTGGAAGTCTACATGGCTACCCAGCATGCTGTTGGCACTGTGGTAAACAAGAAAGTTAAGGCCAAGACTCTTGCCAAGAGATTTAATATACATACTGAGTAGAGGAAGCCAAAGACAAAGGCACCTGAGCTCAACTGAAGTATCAGCCTGCTCTACCCAAGGGAGCAAACTTCATAAGAATCAATAGGCAGGACCCTGAGCTATAGAAAGATTCTCTCCATGCTAGTGATGGCAAAACTTTGAGAGGTTTCCATGATAACAGCCAGCCAGCTGTGCCATAGAGCTTCCCCACCACTGCTCTATACATTCACAGCATAAGCTGGGGTTGTTTGCAGCTTCACAGTTCAGCACATGAGTAGAGCTATGGTACTCTAGACCCTGGGTTTTACATCCTGTATTGCTTAAAAAACAAAAAACAAAAAACCCTTCTCTGACTTGTAAGAATGGTTTTCTTAATTGAATAGGAGTGTGGTGCCCTTATTCCAGAGAAATAAACACTTGACATAGATTCTCATGGTACCCAGCTAGTGATTTGGTGCCTTCATGCTTTCGATTCCGCGTTTTTCTTGGTGTAGGATGCAAGGTGATTTTTGAGTAACAGATGCATTCCTAACTTGTTAGAAAATGGTCAAATATTTATGAAATACTTGCACTGACTTCAAAGTAGGATAGTTCCTTTAAATCACCATGGGAAAAAGCAATAAAAGTGTAAATGGAAGACTATTCATTACGTGAGAGTTAAGTGAGGAAGAGTTCATCACTTGGAAATGACTTATAAATAGCTACATGTTGAAGGTTGGGAGTTTGCCTTGAAGTCATTAACTGTTTAAAGAAGAAAACACTCACAATGAATCTTTACTGGCACAGCTCTTAGTTTCCTGTCTTCTCTCGCAGAGAGCATGTTGGTGCTTGTGTGTTCCTCACTGACAAACTTTCTGAGCCAAGACCGGCTGGCTAGAATAAAATGCAGGCAGCGGTATCTTTTGGCAGCATGGGTATTTATGTCACTCCGTGTCATTTCTATAGTGAACTCCCCAGGGTGGGCATTACTTCCAGCCCCAGGCTTTGCTTTGCTGTTATCTGCTGACTAGACTGAGACTCAGTAGATTCCAAGGACATTGAACAGGAAGTACTCTTGAGAACTCTTAGTTTCATGAACCCAGAGCAAAATTCACGGGCCTGCTGTCTGATATCCCACGGTTTCTCAGTGTAGGTGCTATTGACATTTGGAACAGGATAATACACTGATGTGGGGAGCTGTCCTGTTCATTATAGAAGGTTTAGCAGCTTCCCTGGCCTTTACCTACTAAAATCTCCCCAGTGCTTCCTCTCAGTTGCCAAGTGGGAGACTAGAGAGGTATTCTGTGTGCAAAAGTCAGGTAGGCAGAAGAGGACAATAGGCTGTGGGGCAACCGCCTGTGCTCCATTCCCACCTGTGCTCTCCCTACACACTGCCTTGGTTGTCTCGGTGTCAGAAATTAGCTTCACAATGAGACCAAAAACGTCCTTAGATGTTGTCTAATATGCTCTAGGGAGGGGGCACACCTATCTTTCATTGAGAACCATTGGCCAACACTGTAGCAATTCTGACTCTACCATATACAGTACAACATGACGTGGTTTTATTTATGAGTCTCCAGTGAGAGATGGTTTTTTTTGGTTTTTTGTTTGTTTGTTTGTTTGTTTTTGCAGTAGTGGGGATCGAACTCAGGACCCTGCGCTTGCTAGGCAAGTGCTTATTCCACTGAGCTATATCCCCAGCCCCTCCAGTGAGAGATGGGTCACATCTTCTTCTCCTTTGCTATAAAGGGACAGTTTAGTCTAATGCTTCCTGGCATGCACTAGCTAATGACTCAGGACAAGTCGCTTAATCAGCCGATGGCGGATAATATTATGTGATATTTGAGGAATTGATGAGATAGAATGTGTAAAACCCAAGATAGGGGAACCAGAACATGCCATCCCCAAAACTCAATGTGGGCATAAGGATGATATTGAGTTGAAGACAACTGAGACACAATGAAAAATCAGCTGACTTCCCTCCCTTTATTTGCCTAAAAGTGAAGAAAACCCTTTCCTTTTCAAAGTGTCCCCACCTCTTGGAACAGAAAGAACAGAGCAAGATAATGTTAACTCTTATCACCCAGGGACTGCACTGATAGAAATCTAGGTAACAAAATTGACAAGCAACATTTGTCTTACATATATTTTACCTTTCATAGTCTGTGGCCCGGAGATCCTAACCTCTTAGCCTTTGTTTTACATTTCTCTACAAGTTTCTTATTTTCTGTTATTCAAATGATGTATAAGTTCTCAGTCTTAACTGCTTCTCCAAGATTCCCACTTACCATGAGCACATTAAAAAATTATATATCAAATAAAACCAGTCTGCAATGAGTAAGTCTTTTCTCTGTTTAATTTCCAGAAATCAAACACAGAATCTAAGAGACAGAAGATGTTTGCCCTCTCGAACACTAGGAAAGACTAACTTCTCCCTGGTACCAACATGTTTGTGGAAGATATGGATGCTCAAGGATATGTTCCATGACTGCTGGTTCTAAACATGCAAAACTAAGCAACAACTATAGACTCTCAAGTATCTCAATTTAGTCTAATGCTTTCTGGTGTGTACTAGCTAATGACTCAGGACAAGTCACTTAATCTGCCAGTGGTGAATAATATTATGTGAGATTTGAGGATTTAATGAGACAGAATGTGCAAAGACCAAGACAAAGGACCCAGAACATGCCACCCCCAAAACCCAGTGTGGGCATAAGGATTAAATTGAGTTGAAGACAACTGAGACACAGTGGAAAGCAGATCGCTTCCCTCCCTTATTTGCCTAAAAGTGAAACCCTTTCTCTTTCAAGGTTCCCCCACCTCTTGGAACAAGAACACAGCAAGATGATGTTAAGCTCATTTCAGCATGTGGGAAGCTCACTAGCATCACTGAAGGTTCTTTTCCTACTGATGAGCAGTAGGACGTGTTTTAATCTACCAGCTGTAGAACTCTGGACTTATCCTTTACCACCCAGGCAGGGCCACCATGTCCTAATCTCTCTTACAACTTATAGCATTTGCTAGAAGCGCTTTCCATGAGACTTATGCCATGACTTTCTTCCCTACTGACTGTCCCCCTGCCTGGGACCTGAGAGTACATTCAGATCTCATTTTTTGTCCTCTACAAGGCCATCACCTTTCCTTGAACACACCCTCAGTACAGTATCTGGCATATCATCACTCACCAGGCACCATTAACCCATACAGGACCATTATGAGGCTCTTTGTAAAAAGCTTCCTCAAGATCTCCTCTTAGTAAACCAAAGGTCTTTAAAATGAAAACTTTACCCATATAATTACTGTGATAAAGGAGTAGCCCAGAATATCGAACTTCCCATGCTGGCTGAAGGTAGAAGGAACTTGGGGTGCGAGGATATACTTCATGAAAATCCGTGCGCTGATGACCAGGCCCAGGGTGCACCCAAATGGGAGGAGTGTCTCCAGCAAGGCAAGCATGATGCTTTTCTTCTTTCACGGTGAGTCAAGAATAATTCAGGGTGAGCTGAGGATAACTTGTTCCCTGGAGAAGACCGTAAGGACTTGTCTTACCTACAGACCAGGCACCTTATATCTTGCAGGGTGGCTCCAAGGACTGTCTAACTCTACTGGTAAACTTTGGCACACTGGGGACAACCTTGTGTGAAGTGATTGTGACAGATCCTACCAAGAAAGGCCCTGTCTGTCAAGGAGTGCAGGCTTGGCAATTTTACCTGCATAGAGGGCCTTGCTGTCTCATAGCACCCTCACCTATCACTCTAGGCAGAAGATGGATGGCCAGTGCACAGGGGTTTCTGAGAGACAGCAGCAAACCCCGGCCAGACCTCTGGGAGACTGCGGAAACTTACTGTCATGGCAGATGTCCTGTGTTTCTTTCCTCAGTTGCCAAATCAGAGATTAAAGAGGAATTCTATGCCAAGGTAAACTAAGGATGAGGAAGCAAACAATATGGGTGTGGGGCAGCCACCTGTACCCCATTTTAACTCTTCTCTCTCTACACACTGGCTTGATTGGCTCAGTGTCAGGAATCAGTTTCACAATTACCCCTTGTAAAAGCAAAGTCTTTTTTTTTTCTATATGCATATGCTTTGAGAGGTTGGACCTGGCTGATCTAAAATGGACTGTCCCCTTCAGGGTTACCAAGTCTTCAAAGACAATAAACAATTGGCCTGGGAGCATACTTCCCATACACAAACCAAGCAGTCAGGAGTTACACCATCAGCCACTTTCTGTACTGGTTTCCTACAACTTGGATCCCCACGTACCTGTCATAATCATGTCAAGGCCAGGTCCTGAACAACCAGGGAGAACCCATGTCCAGAGCATGCTGAAGTTGTGCCAATGAACCTATCCCGAACCTCCCAACACTACCTAGGGAAACCACAGTACAGACTGACGCCTAAATTTTCCCCCTTCTTTTCCCATGAATCAACCCTCCTGCTCCTCTGGGGCCTACTCTCTTCTTGTGGGAGCTATAGCAACCTGACATTTTAACAGCCTCATTTCCTGAGCTATTGGCCTCAGTGGAATCAATTTTCTATTAATGCATGCTGTTACTAAAAACAAAACAAAACTAAACCAAAAGCAGAGGTTGTGTGCAGTGCAGTGATAAAGCATTTATTTGGCGTGTGCCAGGCTTTGAGGTCAATCCCCAGTGGTTGGAGACCACTACAAAGTGGCTCTGAGCAGGATTTAATATTAACCAATTGGCTTGCTGTGTTTACCTGTGAGTTACCTGAAGCTTAGGCACCTTGTCTGACAAGGATACAGCCCCAGTTAACTACAAGGAGACTGCAGCTGCAGGCTCCACAGTCCTACAATAAATACCAACCTAAAGATAAGGTAGTTCTCCTGATTGACATAATTTACCACTTGGGAAAATTCTCCCAAGGTCCTGTGAGATTCCTACATTTTCTTGAGTATCTTCTTCCTTTGTTTGAAAACCAAATAAATATGGGCTGCCCAGATAAGTCTTTGTCTAAATCCACAGCATATCAAAGTTGTAAGAAAGTGAGACCCTCCTGGAACCCTGAAGTCATTTCAATTTTTTCATTTATTGAAGCCTTTGCCATACACTTGCTTGGCAGATTGTGGGCCTGATCAGCTTGCAATAACTTAGGGTTGTTTAACCTGGTTTTCGATACCCAGAAACAACAAAAACGTAACAAACCCATTGGATCTTATCCTACGAACTGAGAACAGCACACTGAAATTAGGGAAAAGACAGGGAGGAGGACAAACATCTTATGACTGATTTCTTCAGTGGATATGGAGAAAAAAGTACTTAGCCTGCACCAAGCATATTTCCACGCATCATGGGCACAGGGATGGATGTGCAGGGAGAGACCTGCCCTGTGGGGCTTGTAGCATAATGGGTGGTTTCCTAAAATACATATCAGCAAGAAGAGCAGAGTAGACCAGAGTTCAAATAAAGGTCTTTTCAAATAAAATTAAGGTGAGTTGATCCAAGGATCCTGAGATGTAATATCCTGGAGGCTGTGGAAGTACTTTGATTCCAATGATGGGTATCTTCATGAGAGTCAGAAAAAAATATAGAGAGACACAAGGACAAATACTGCGTGAAGATAGAGGAGAAAACTGGTGTGATGTTGCCATCAACCCAGAGACAGCCTGTGCCGTGAGGAACTGCAAGAGTCAGGGAGTGAGATTTCCACCATGAGAACTCAGAATGCTGCCCTTGGAGCAATGAGAGAATGCATTTCTGATGTTCCATGCCGTCGCACTGGTAAGCAATTTGTCACAATATTCCTAAGTGATGAATACACAGTTTATTGACTGGCAGAGTATGAGGAAGAGAATTGCAGGGGAAACCTATTCATCTCAGGGGAGCCCGGAAGCAAAGTTAGGGGGAAAGAGTTTAATAAAGATGAATGCCTCAGTCATGCTGCCCCTTACCAGCTATCCCCAAGTATATCCCTATGCTGGATTAACTAATGGTCAACTTGTAACACCCAGCTGAGCTGAATCAGGATGGTCCACCTGAGGATTGTTGCCAACAGTATAAAAAAAGAACTTGAAGGTAAGACGTGGTTGTGTTGACTCTCCTGGAGAAGCTTGTCGTGCTGGCTTTCCTGATATGAACTCAGCTGTTCTCATCACTGAAGGAGCTTGTCACCTTGCTGTCACTGATAATGGTTGCAGTTCTCTTCAGGAGAGCTCAGCTCTGACCCTTACCTTGAATGTCACTTCCTGGTTTCACTGCAGATCCCTTAGCCTGCAGGTACAGATCCTTCATCTCACTGGTACAGACTTTTTAGCTTCCACCACTGACCTTTGGGCCTTCTCACTGTAGACCCTTGGTGCAGACTTGGATGAGACCCTGCCATGAGCTCTAGGCCTCCAGCTGGGCTGTGGAGGACATTGCCATGGGCTCTAGGTTGTCAGTTGGACTCATGCAGGACATTACCAGGCACTCAGCTGAATTCTTTGGGGCGCTAGTGTGTGGACAGAATTCCTACACTCTTGTATCTGACTCTTTGGGTGAATATTATAAAATAATCCTACAAGTTATGTGTCCTGTGCAAAATTGTTTCCCTTATAAACCCTGACTACAACATCCCTCTTTCTAAATAAGCCACTGAGCTACAGATTCACCAATGGATTAATCCATTGGTGAGGTAGCTCCCTCCCATCCATTCTCTTAGTCTGGTCAAAGGAGCAATCAAAATCAAGCATCATATTGGCTGTTGGTGAAGTGTTTCATAAAGGCCAACAGGTGGGAAAAAAAATTGAACATCACTTGAAATCAGATGAGACATCTGCAATGCGGGTAATTGAAGGCAAAGGGAACAGCTGTTGGCAAAGCTCCAAGGAAAGGGGGATGAGTAGGTTTGAAAGACAACAGTATGACTATGACTGGAAAAGCAGGAGGAGCAGAAAAGGCAGGAGGAGGTGTGAGGTTACAGGAGATGATGGCCTCACAAAGTGCTGTGACAACAGCGAAGAATTTGGATTTTATTTCATGTGCTGCAAAATACTGTACCCTAATGGAGGGGAGTGATATGAGCTATTAATGTTTCCAAAACTTACTTCCATTTAGCACTTCTTCTAGACAGTATCGATAGTGCTCCCCTAGCCCTCGGCAATGCACTCCTAGGTGTTTGTTGAAAAGTGTTCAAATTGGAGACTTAGATATGTGGGTTCCAGTGTCAGGGCAGCATTGCTCCCAACAGCCAAAGAGTGGAGATGCCCAAGTGCTCACTAACAGGTGATGGATAGAGACAATTTGCTGTATCTGTAAGATGGGCACAATTCAGCCATGAAAATAAATGGGTAGAATTAGTAGATCTTTTTTTAAATTTTTTAACTGAGTTTGTTGGTACATTTTAGGTATACATGATGATCATATTCATCATAAGGAATTTGTATCTATATGTGGTGGACTGACAACTTGTGGTCAACTTGTGACACCCAGGTAAACTGAACCAGCATAGTGCTGGGTGTAGGAGACCCACCTGAGGGCTGTTGCTGCATAAGAGGCTGTTAGGGTAGAAGCTTTTGGTTCTCTTGGAGCTTGTCACGCTAGCTTTCCCGATGAACTCAGCTGTTCTTATCAAGGACCACAGGACCCTGTTGTTGCTGAGAATGGATTTGGTTCACATTGGGAGAGCTCTGGTCCTCACTCTGAGCATCGCTTCTGGCTCTGGAGGGGAAGATGGTGCACTGCTCAGTCTCCTGGAGAAACTTGTTGTGTTGGCTTTCCTGATCATTGGAGGAGCTCAGGGCCTCACTGTTGCTGAGAGTGGCTGTGGTACTTTTCAGGGCAGCTCTGGTTTTACTTTGAGCATTGCTTCCTAGCGCCAGTTCAGATCCCTCAGCCTGCTAGCACAGATCCTTCATCCTACTGATAGACTTGCTAGCTTCCACCACTGACTTTTGGGCCTTACCAGCACAGATCCATGAAACAGGTCTGCATGAGACGTTGTCGTGGGCTCTAGACCTCCAGCTGACTTGTGAGAAGGATTGTTATGGGCTCTAGGTCTTCAGATGGACTCAGGCAAGACACTGGCATGGGATCCACTCCCTTGGCTGGATTCTTTGGTCTTTAGTGTGTGGACAAATTTCTTGTCCTCTTTGTATGTAATTCTATGGGTGGCTATTATAAAATAATCTTATAAAGTATGTGTCCTGTATTATATTGTTCCCCTTGGAGAAACCCCAAACCACAACACTGTATGGATATATTTTGATTCCTTTTTTTCTCCCAGTCTCCTCTTCTCTCTTCAACTCCTCCTCCCCTCCCTATTTTCAAAGCTTCATTTCCATTTTATACTCCTTTATTGCTTTTTTTTTCTTTTCCCTTCCTTTCCCCCTCCTCCCAACCTAGTTCTTCTTTCTTTTGGAACAATTTCTTCCCATTTCACAATATCTATTGTACATTTTGGTCCTTATTTGCCCTCTAAATTTCTCACACCAGGGAGACAGTGTAATGTTTACACATACATGTGAGTCCAATTTATTTCACTGAAGAGTATAGTCTCAAGTTCCATCCTAGAGGTGTGCAAGTCTAAGGTCTCTTTTCAGCCTCAAGGGAAATTCTTAAGTGTGAGCCCCTGTAAAACTCAAAATGAAAGTTAAATAATTTCAATATACAAAGGTACAGGGTAAACATTTTTTCCTAAAAAGGCTGAATAGAGGGGTAGGAAAGAATCAGACCCAAACAAAATAGAGCAAACATTAAGTCCTGCAGCTCCACAGTCATCATTTAGAACATGTGGTAGAAGGGCTAGGGATATAGCTCAGTGGAATAAGCGCCTGCCTAGCAAGCGCAGGGTCCTGAGTTCAATCCCCAGTACCGCCAAAAAAAAAAAAAAAAAAAGAACATGTGGTAGAAAGGTACAAGTTCTGGGGTGCTTCAGTAACTCACCCCATGGTTTTGCTGGTTGAGGCTCACATGGCCTTTCTCTTGTGCTCTGTCTGTTCCCTGCCTGCCCCTTTCCATAATAGAAACTCCAAGTTTCTGGCAACTTCCAGGGATCTCTATTGCACCTTTGGCTTTCCTTGTTCAGCTTTATACATTGCTCTCTCAGGGGCTTTGAACAAGGATTTGATCATTCCACAGCTCTTTGCTTGACATACTACGATTCCTCTGAAATCTGGGTTGAAGTCCTGATGATCCAAAACTCTTGCATTCTGCTTGTGCATGAAAGCAGCACCACAGAAATGATGTGAAGGTTTTCAACCAGCTCGAGCAGTAGCCAGGACTTTTTGGACTTTAACTGCGGTGGCCTCTGAGGACTTAGATGGCTGAACTCAAGGATACCCAGACAATCGCTGAGATGCCCTAGAGACACATTTCCTATTATTCTCATACAAAACACTCTGTCTGTATTTAATGACACTATTCTCTTCAGAAAACACAGTTCTTTTTTTTTAATTTTATTTTTAAGACAAAAGAACCGAGAATAACACAGAAACAATACAGAAAATACCAAGTTATAGAGAAGATAGTAGGGAATCATCACTGGATGCTGTATAACATAATTATCTTCATATTTGTTACAACAAAATCAATAAAGGATATACAAATTACAGAGGAGACAATAGGGAACCATCACTGGATGCTGTATTACATAGTGAGAAAACACAGTTGTGGCTACAACTATATACATATATTTTTTATTTGTGCATGTTAGCAGTATAGAATATGAAAATCCATTTTTGCATATTGGTTATATATAAAACATATTTTTATTATTTTTATGTAACTCCCTCTCCATTTCTTTACCCCCATCTTCTTCTCCATCCATACACTCTATGTCTATTGCCCTGTAATCTCTCCTTTATTTTATTTTATTTTTATTTGCTTATTCTTAGATTGCTCACAGGAGAGCAATGTGCAATATTAACTAAAACTGACTTTTAAATTAACACGGTGGTCTCCTTTCCATCCATTTTCCTGAAAATGATGTTATTTTGTTCTCCTTTGTGGCTGAATAATACTCCTTTGTGCATATTTATCATCTTCTATATACATATTCACCTATTTATGGCATCTAGGTTGTTTCCACAACTCAAAAATTCTGCAGAGTGCAGCTATGTAAATGAGTATGCATGTATCACTACGATATTACTAATACTTCCAAGAATATTACAGAGGCATTGTATAATTACATCTGTTTTTAGTATTTTGAGGACTCTTCTTAATTATTTCTATACCATTTACATCCCCAGTAATGATAAAAGAACTCCTTTTTCTCCACATCCTTACCAGCATTCATTCTTTTTTGTTTTATTTATTTATTGATTGGTTGATTGATTGATTGATTATCTTTTTGAGACAGGTTTCACTATGCAGTTCAGGCTGGCCTTGAACTCACTTTGCAGCCCAGGCTGGCCTTGAACTTACAGAAATCCTACTGCCTCAGCTTCCCAAATGCTGTGATTATAGGTATGCACAACTACATCTGGCCTTTTTTATATTTTAATACAATACAAATAGTTAATATCCTGTGTATCATGTTCTGAATAATACCTATTTTAACTGGGGTGAGATGAAATCACAGTTTAATTTTGATTAGAACTTCCGTAATGGCTAAAGTTTTTGAATATTTTTAATCTACTTCTTGGTTATTTGCACCTCTTCTTTGGAGGTTTTTCTTCTATCCATCCCATAAAAAAATCAAATCAAAATAGAACAGAAAACTAGGTAGAATACCTTTAACTTTGAAACTCCTAAAACATGAGAAAGCCCAACAAGCCATAATCATGGGTAAAGATTTTCTGAATACAGCTTCAGTGGCCCAGGAAATAGTAGCAAGGATCAACTAATGGGACTATATCAAAATAAAAGTCTCCATATAACAAGTAAAACAAGCAAAGAATGAAGACGCCCCCTACAGAATTGGAAAAAATGGTTGTCAGATACTCTTCTATCTGAGGATTATGTATTATAGGAGTGTGGCACCTGCACTATTATGTAAATATTGCAACATTTAACACCAAAAAATCAAACAACCCAATCAATAAATAGGCAAATAAATCAAACAAACTTCTCAAAATAAGAAATATAAATGGCCAGTAATATAAAAATGCTGTCAAGCATCTTTAGTGATTAAAAAAAATTAAATGAAAATAACACTGAGATTCCACCTCACTGGTGAGAGTGGCTATTATCAAGAATACAAAAACAGTAAGTTCTAGTGAGGATGTAGAGGGGAAGGTATTGAAATCCAGGTTAAATAACCCTAAGTTACTGCAGGTTGATCAGGCTCACAATCTCCCAAGCGTATGGACAGTGAAGGCTCAAATAAATGATGAGACAATGGAAATGATTTCAGGGCTCCAGGAGGGGCTAACTCTTACACCTTCAATATTCTCTGAGTTTAGCCAAAGACTTCTCCGGGTGGCCCATATTTCTTTGGTTTTCAAACTAAGGAAGAGGATGCTCAGGAAAATGCAGGAATCTTGCAGGACCTTGGAAGAATTTTCCCAAGTAGTAAATTACGTCAATCAGGAGAACTACCTTATCTTTAGGTTGGTATGTATTATAGGAGTGTGGAGCCTGCAGCTTCAGTAGCCTCGTAGTTAACTGGAGCTGTAGCCTTGTCAGACAAGGTGCCTAAGCTTCAGATAATTCACAAGTAATCATGGGAAGCCAATTGGTTCATATTAATCCTGCTCATAGCCACTTTGTAGTGGTCCCCAACAGAAAGGAACACTTTTGCACAGATGATGGGGGTGTAAATTAGTAAAGCCACTATGGAGCTTAGTGTGAGGATTCCTCAAAACCTAAAAATAGAGCTACCATTTGATCAAGCTATACTACTTCTTTGTATAGAACTCGTGGAGAAGAACATTCTTTAGTTTATCTTTCAATGTATAACCTATGTGGGACTTCGGGCCTGACCAAGCTATATGATTGTTCGATTCTGGAGGAAGTCTAGCAAAGGCATTGGTGCAAAAGGAAATGATAGCAGGACTTGTGTCCCTGTGGAAAGCCACTGGACAACACTAGATGCTTTGCTGAGATAGGCCCAAGGGAATGATAACGTGATGGCTCACTAAGTCAAGTCTCATTCCTGCATAATTGAGTTGTGTTGTGCTCACCAGTCCTGTTAATTGTTCCTCCCATTTGCCCTGTTGCTGCTTTTTGTTTGTGTCCCTATAAAAGGTTAAGGAGGATGGTAATTAAGACTTCAGTCCAGAAATCTGAAAGCCCCCTGATCCCATAACTCTCTCTCTCTCTTGTTTTACTTTTCATCCACGGGCACCTCATTCTTGGGACCTGTCACCCCAGACAGAAACAGAATATATACCAACAATACCTGAAGAAACCTATAAGCATAATGCATACCCATGTTATATGTGACCCAAGTCACAAGAACAAACTATGGAACAAGCTTAGCTTCCCAACTACAGTTAAATACATAAAATGTAGTGTATACATGCACAACAGAGTGTTATTCAGTCATAAAAAGGGATGGAACATTTCATTAGCAGAAAAATATGTGGATCTGGAGAGCATAGTATTGAATAAAATAAACCATACTCAGAAACACAAATATGTGGAGTCTAAAAACATGACAAAAGGCAGAAAGGAGACTGTCATTAGACAAGTGGAAGGGAATGAGGAGGAGCTGGAGGGATATGAGGGCAGGTAACATAGGTGTGCGATATGATCAAAATATATTTTATGCACTGAAGCCTCTCCCTTTCAAATATGAAACTAAGATGATCTCAGGGAGGAGATAATGGATGGGTGGAAATTGATTGAGGTAAAATTAGATATTCAATCTAACATGATGTAGAGGAAGGGAGACGTATAAATAGCAAGAGATAAAGTTTAGTGTGGGCATGGAGGGAGTCAGCACCAGAACAGCTGTGCTGGCTCTCTGAAGACAAAGGGCAGGGTTGGAGCTTATATGCACTCCAAGGGGAGGGGGCACGGGGTAGCCGATGTAGACTGCTCAGCATATGCTGAAAGGGGATTGGGTCATTATTGGTTCATGCAGGCTTTAGCAAAGGGAGCTGGGAAGAAGAAACTACAGGGGTCTCTGGGAAGAAGGAGCTAGGCACCATTATAACTCAGCATTGGACTGTCACCGTGAGGACTGGGCAGGTCTTGGGTGGGGAATCTATCAGAAATCAACACAGTACATAATGTGGGTGTCTTTATCTACTGAAATGTAATGCATTACTCTGTGCAATCAATAAAAAAGATTGAGATAAAAAGAAAGCTATAGGAATATGTAAATTATCATTAAAAAAGATGCAGTGGAGGTTTCCTCTACTTATGCTTAAATTGCAACTCTGTTCTCTCTTCCCTGAGCCTCCAATGCTTTCTATCAAATTTCTCCATCCTTGTTTCATTCTGACTTATGATTGTTATTGCATTTTTCTTCAAGTTATTTTTTAATTTTGTTTTGCTTTTTATAAGGAAAGTAGAGACACCTGTGGGCTATTTCACCATTTTAACACATTTTTCAGTGCTCTGCTATGTTTTCCACCTTCCGTCAGAACATTTTGTTTAAAATGTAAATCAAATCTTGTTTCTTCCATAATTAGAAACATTAAAGAGATTCCCACTGGCTAGGGTGAATTCATTGTCTTCTCCATATTCCTGATTGCCAGTGTGACTGCAGCTCAGACCATTCTGAATCTCTTCATACAGCATTACTCAGGCCCATGGTGTCCCTCACACTGTTGAAATTTCTTAGCTTGGGCAATTTATCTTATAGCTGGACTTCCTTAAAGCAGGATTTTAAGGAAGTCTTAAAATAGTCTTATGGGTAGCAACTATCATCCTGCTAACCTACTCTTCATGCTAATCCTACTCCCAGCTCCCTTCAGATTCATCTTTTAAAACATGTGATTATTTTTCTCTTTTATATTTGATACAGGCAGATAAATGAGTCCAATCAGTTAGGACCCACAGATTCAGGCCCTTGGCTGTGCCGGGGAGCAGAATTTAGCAACACAAGTTGACTAGCACCCTCTGGTTACACAATTTGTGTTCTTAACTCCCTAGGGTCTTGGATGTGGCTTGGATCCTGAAGCTGTGAAGCTTAGTTTTATAGAAAACTGTCACCTGCCTTTGCACTCACAGTTGGGTAAAAAGAAGAGTGTTATAATTGAAATACATTATACAATTGAAAAAAATCCAAAACACATATAACTAGGTGGGACTGTGTGTGGGGAGGGGAGTGACAGGGAATAAATAGTTGAACTACGTTGCCTTTTACCAAATAATCATGATAATAATTCTCTAGGGAGCACTGAGATAGATATTTCTTTCCATTCTCATGCAAAAGATAACACAGCTCTCCAAATCTCCAGGTGTCTTTATGTATTTACTCCACTTTCCTACAAAGTGGAACCACAATCTCAAAGAAATATTCAAGCTTCTTTGTTTAAACTCAGTTATAATTATGCTTCTTGTTACCCAACTTTGACCACCTCCTCTGCCTCATTCTTCTTTTTCTCTTGCTGAAAATAGTCTGCTTTCTACTTTCTTGTCATCTATTTTAGATTTCATATACTAGGAAGTACATGTGATTTTTGTCTTTCTGAGTTTAGCTTATTTCTCTCAACATGATCATCTGCAGATTCAGCGAATACTTTTTTCTAAAGATTAAAAAACTAACAAGACAACAATGAAGACAAAATCAAAACAACACAAAAACAACAAAATTGATGCATGACTTCAAAACAAAATGATAGGAATTAACAGTGGTTGCTACATTGCACACTGTTATCCTCAGTGAAGTTGCTCAGTCCACCAGACATAAGAATGTAAGATTGATCAAACAACCAAAGACAATAACAAGTAATAAAAAAATTGGAAATGATCAAAGCTTCACCATGCAAGATGATAGGAGTTCAACAATGGTTCTTATACTGCATATTGCTGTTTTCAGGTCAGTCATTCTGATTACCAGATTCAAGTGTTCAACATTGGTGAAGAAAAAGAAAATTTCAAGTATTGACTGTTCCTTTCAATAAACTACAGACATCAGCAATACACCTATCCCAGCTATCCTTGTATATACATATAAATTTTGTTTTTCATTTTAAAGAGAAAAGAAAAAAACCCAAAATAACAAAAACAGACAACTCAAATGTCCATCACCTGAGGAATGGCTAAAAAATGTGATATTTTTATACAATGGGGTATTGCTCAGCTATAAAGGAAGGTAAACTAGAGGCTTTCATAGGTAAATGGATGCAACTAGAGACCATACTCATTAGTGAAATAAATCAGATTCACATGTGTAAACATCACATTGCCCCCCTACTATAAGAACCTGAAAGAGTAAATAATAGATATTGTGAAAGGGAAAAGAAACTGCTCAAATAGGAAGGAGCACCTGGGATGAAGGAGGGGAGAGGAAAAAGAAAGAAGGAAGAGGAAAAAACACATATATGTATACACAAGATAGCTAGGATAATTGTACTACTAATACCTGTTGGCTTATTGAAAGGAACTGTTAATTTGTAATTGTTTGATCAATACTACATCCCTATATCTGGTTATATGTGCAACCATTTTGAAGATGCCATCTTGTAATATAACAACCATTATTAATATCTTATCACCATGTTTTGAAATTCTGTATCATCTATTATTTTGCCAAAAGATAAAATTTTCCTCTTTTCATGGCTGAATTATACTCCACTATGTATGCATACTGCATTTTCTTTTTTTTTTTTTTT